>JH719962.1:12803-248821 GCA_000231845.2 Tetrahymena malaccensis 436
ACTGTTAAATCTTCCCAAAGATTATCGAATTGAGAACAGATTCCTACATTTTGCCATGCATTTTCGTTTGTTTAAATTGCTTATTCTTAGTTGACCAAAACATATCCAGAAGATGATTTATCCTTTGCTGTAAGTATGTTAAAGGTAGTTGTTTTACCTGCTCCGTTAGGACCAAGTAAGCCAAAAATTTATTTTTTTTAAACACCAAAACTAATTCCATTTATAGCTAAGTATTGATTATCATATTGCTTACTAATATTCCTTGCCGAAATAGGGTCAATTTAAGATAAGGACCTTTATTCTTCTTAAACTACATCTGTATCTCTTTGGATTTATACAATAGGAGTGAATTAGTTTTTCCTCTTAAAATAAGAAAGGATTTAAGATTTCTCTAAATACATAGCAAATATCAAGTGGAATATACTAGAAATTAAAGCTATTGTGCTCAAAGAACTCAAACTAAAGTAAAAAGGTAACATTCTGTTTTCATCTTTAGAAGTATCTTTATCATATAACAAATTAAGTTTTAATTTTTTTTAATAAAATATAAATACCTATCCCTAAACTGTTTACTCCAAGTGGGAAGAATATATAGCTTATAATTTAAAGAGGAGAAAACTTTACACTTAGAAAGAGAAAAACAAGTCCTAAATAAAAATTGACAAACAGCTAAAAGAAAGGGAAGGCCATATAGGCAGTGTAAGATTTTTCAAACATATAACTGTAAGAATAAGATGTAGCTACACCTGCAAAAACTGTTACAAAACTTTTGTAACACATTTGTTGAAAGTTAAAATCAGCTACAGATCTTAAATTGCAATAGTAGGCAATAATTATTATGACTAAGAAGTAAAGCATTGATAAAACAAAATCAACTATAAAAGTTCCAAACCAATATGGTATTAATTTGCATCCCATAACTCTAAGAGTGTAAAGCAAGTTCTTTTCCCTCTCCACAATGAATGTGCTTCCAGTTGAATTGCAGATAAAGCAAATTGCTATAATTTTTATTTGCAAATTAATACTTTGAAAATTTTTAAAAATAATTCTTACCTATTGTAACAAATATTATGTAAACTTCAAAATTATCATTAGCCTAATGAGCAAAGAAGTAACCAATTCCAATAATAGAAAAAGGGAATAAGTAAGAAATGATTTAGACAGCGTTCTTAAATAGCATTTTGATTCTTCTAATTGCAATTACTTAAGTTTAAGTGTAAAAAGAGAAAAATGGTTCATCTTTTAGGAATTCTGGAATTTGAATGTTTGAAAAATCAGAATAGCCTACTTCAATTTATCTTGACTACTACTGTTGTTGTTATTCCAAGTTTAAATATCTTTGTTCATCTGTCCCAATACTTACGAAAACATCTTCTAATGAGTTTATTTGCAAATTCATCATGAGTTAGTTGTCTGTTAATTAAATATTTTTTTATCATAAATAATTAGTTTGATATTCATTTTAGAATTGTATTAAAATGGTTTATGTTAATTGGAATATTTTTAATCATATTTAAAAAGATATTTATTTCTTAAGAAAATCACTTTTTGAAATAATTTTGTAATAACCAACCATTTAAATTAAAGAAATTCTAAAATACCTTATTCTAGTTGTTGGAATAACTCACTGAATTAACTAGCGCTGGTAAATGGTAGCAAAAACTTGAGACTTTAATCCTACGTTTAAGGATCTTTTTAGCAGTTTGGAATATATTGTTTAACAATAGCTTCTAGCTAAGCCTTTTTTTGCATGAATTGATTTATTTCTATTTCATTTTCACTTTTGCATTATATTTTCAAGAAATAACCAACTCCAAATTTATGTATTATGTAATCAACTGTTCCTAAGCATAGTAGCTAACCTTAAGCCATAATTCCTATTCTATCTGCTAAAGCCTCTGCTTCTTCTAAGTGGTGTGTTGTTAGGATGATGATTCTCCCTTCATTTTTAATTTCTCTTAAGATGTCCCAAATTTATCTTCTTGTAACAACATCAACTCCTAAATATTTATTTTTCGATTATAAACTAAATAAATTAAAAAATAAAAAATTTACCAGAAGTTGGTTCATCCAAGAAAATAAATTTTGATTTGCCTATTAATGCAATCGCTAAGCATAGCTTGCGCTTATTACCTCCTGAAAGGTGTTATGCATATTTAAATCTTTCGTTATTGAGACTACATCTATTAATTATATGTTAAATATCTTCTTAAATAATTTAGTCAGGAATCAATTTTATTCTAGCATAAAACCACAAATGATCTTCTACAGTTAGATTGTCATACAGAATATTTTTTTAACTGCATAATCCAATACTCCTTCTAATTTCATCTAAATCTTTATCAAGATCTAATCCATTCATAGTTACCTATCCATGAGTTTTTTGAATCATGCCAGTAATAAGATTTATTGTAGTTGTTTTTCCAGCACCTAATTTATTTTAAAATTAAATTTTTTATCAAAAACATGGATTTTAAAATATACCATTATGTCCTAAAAGGCAAAATATTTAACCCTCATATAAACTTAAAGATAACTATTTGACAGCATAATAGCCTTAGAAATGCTTCGTTAGGTTAGAAATTTGCAAATTCTTTACAAGATTAGATGTATCTATTTATTAATGATACAAAGCACTACTTTTATCTTCAACTTAAAGTATAGCACCTCCTCCCATCTGTTATTAGAGAGGAGCCTCTCTATCAAAGTTTTAAGAAGCTAATTCTACATCATTAAACTCTACATATTATGTAGCATTTATCTACTGTTAGTCCTAGTTGCGCTTTTTGCAACAAAGATTCTTAATAGATTGAAATATGAAGAGTGGGCTTTTTTAAGTTCCATATTCATTTGGCCATATTTGATCTAAATAGAGATAAAGTAGGAGATATACAGCTATATCAAATAGCAAAACAAGAATAGCTTCATTCACTGAAAAGTTTATATGGTTCAGTCGTAATCTTTTTAAAAAAATGTAGAAATTAATCAAAATTTAAAATAGTGAGAAAAGTTAAAAATATTAATAAATTGTTTTTTAGTAAGTCTTAAATAAATTTACTAGCCTAAAATGCTCCAACCATCACCCATTAAGCCTAGAGTTAAAGCTGCCTACGGAGCAAGTGAAAGTAAGATCATGTATATTTTATCGTTGCGGACATCAGATAAAAGAACAAAGATATAGATAAAGCTAAAGAATAAATTGACAAAAGATATTATGTCAGAGGCAAGTTTTTAGCTATTGAAGAAGGACGTAAAAAAATATAATTGGCAAACCATAGCAATTACAAATGCAATATATAAAATAATGCCTTTGGCAAAATTGATACCCTCATAAACTCCTCCAATAGAACAAACTGTGTAGTAAAATAGACCAATTATCACACAAACACAAGTGCTAAAGAGTAGTTATCCCATCATATAGTTCCAATGCGTCAAGCCCATAATTTTTTGATTTTCTCTCTGTAAATCTTTCTTTTCTTGCACTATTTCCATAGATGCATATCTAATATACCCATTGATAGACATACATTAGTACCTTATTATAAATTTTAGTAAATAATAGAGTATTTAAAATTATTTTACAAAGGCCAAAGAGTTTTTAAACCAGCAAGGTTATCAACATTTTAAGCTAAGCATGAAAATATTGTACAAAGGACAGGCACATAGATGCTTTGAATAAATACCTTAGATCTGGTTAATACAATATAGTTTTTTAGAAAAACTACTCTTATTTAATCAAGCATGATAAAGTAAAAAATATCTTAATAAATTAATCAAAAATAATCTAATCTGATCACTAACTAATTTTCAATAGATATTATTGTTTTCTTAAAAAAATATTTATAGTAATTAAATATCAATTCCTATTTTATAATTGACATAGACTAATTTTGAAATTAATTTCAGAAATAAAAAGAAATTACATTCTTTTTTTTTGCCAAACGATAATTAATTAGCAAAATTTAAATATTAAAAATAGTTCATTTAATAATTTTCTATCAAAATCATTTTAATAAAAAACTAATTAAAGATAATTTTTTAAAAATTAAATGCACTGAAATTAAGATAAAAAGTCTAAAAATAATAATAAATAACTTTTATATATATTTATTTATTGGATGATTGATTGGTTGATTATACTTTAAATTGTGGAGATAACTCTCTATATTTTGTATTTTATTTAATTCCAGTAAAGTAATACTCCTTCGTAGTTTGCTATTAATACTTTTTAAAAGCTCTTTAACAAATAATTTATTTTTATTTTCAATCAACTATTATTTAAATAAGATTCAACTAAGAGATAGCTTAAATTTCACCACAATTCTTCATTCTCAAATTTAAAATTTAAGAAATTTAATCAATTTAATCAATTTTTAGTTCAACATAAAACATTTTCTGAATTTTAATAAAGTAATTAATAAAAATTATGCTTATTAATTTAATAAATTTAAAAATTAAAAATAATTAAGTGTAAAATGTAACATGTAAATATCTTAAATTAATTATCAAATAGTCATTTCCAAACAAATAAGAAAATCAGCTATTTCAATAAAAAAAGAAAACTTTAGATTTAAATAAAATAAATTAATTCAATCAAATGAGTATAAATCAAGCAAAACATACTTGGGATTATTTAATAAAATATTTGATATATTTTAATAGTATGCTACAATAAATGCAAGATTCTATTAGAATATTTAATTGTCTTCAAAAGGTGAATATTTATCATCTCCTTCTTGATAATCTATTTCACATAAAGAAAGCTAGTAGAATGTACTGAAATAAGATTAAACTAATCTTCTTCCTAGTTAGGATCCATTATTTTTTATTTTTATATAATATTCAAGAAAATACAATTAATTAGTGACCACAGCATTAAATATTATTATTAGGAACTATTAATCAGTAAAAATAATATCTAAAATTAAATCTTCTCTACCCTTTTTGATAAAAAATTAATTTTCTCTGCCTTATAATAGTACTATAAACGAGAAAAATCTTTTTTAATCAGTTATGACTTCATTAAGGAGATACTTGAATATATCAAATTATGTTTCATATATTGAATAATTAATTTAATTTTCATGCTTTTAGAAATTTGTAAACTTAGTTAATTCCATTGGATTATCTTTTATTTCAGATTCTTATATTTATATCTATTTAATATGAGTTCTGTATTTGATAAATTAAATCCATTTTTTTATTATATACGTACTAGAGGGGATGTAGAGTATAAAGCAAACATAGATCAAGTATCTGAGTTTTTTTAAAAAATATATATCATTTAGTAAGAAGTCAATAATAATTAGAATTATGTTTTGGCATACAAACAGAAGTGGTACAATTCTTTCAAAACTAATTTTCTTATCACTGTAAACTATGCTTTTATATCTATCTCTTAGCTTTATTCTATTAAATCCAAATATTTAAGATCTACAAATATTATAATATTATCCTTATCCATATATTTTAAACAACAATATTAATTCAGATATAATTATAATCACTAGTAATAATCCTGTTATTGAATCTTTTAAGCAAAGAAATAATAACGAACAATTTAAAATACCTCCTATAGAAATCTCAATTGACTAGATAATCAGAGGAAAATTACTTTTGTATTTTAAATAGTGAGAATAGTTTATTATTGAAAAATAACATAAAAACCCCAAAATAAAAGCTATCATAAAGTTTAATCCATCATTCCCATACATCACTATAAAATAGATTTGAACAATAGTTACATAATGATGAAGTAAAAACTCTTGCATTCTGAGCTAAAAGTAATATTAAGTGATTGATCTAGGAGTTAAACCTATCAAGGTTAGGATAATACTTTATCCAGATGAAAAGAAATTAACAGTTCTATACAAACCCATAATTAAAATCTTCTTTAATGAAATAAAAATTATCATAGTTAAAGGCAAAAAAATTAGACCTTCATACATAACCATAATAATTGCATTTGCTAAAGATATAAATTCGGTTATTTATAAAAGACCAATAACAAATGCTATCCCATTTCGTTTATCTTACGCTATCTCTTTAGAGCGGAAGTGCTAAATTCCCATTTCACTGTTATTATTTTTAAGTTAATTTGATTTCTAAAAATTAAATATTAATTGAATGTTATATCTTAAAATTGAATCTGTAGAAATCAAATTAAGTTGCATCCATCAACACATAAAAATTAATATCTTTTTTTTTAATCTAAAAAGTAATTTAAATTTACAAAAGATTAAAATTCTTATTACAAAATTAACAATAAGCAAATGAATGAAAATCTATTTATTAATGCTTTTCTGTATTTAATTAATTCTAAGTTGTAAAATAAATTTTTTAAATAAAATAAAAAGAAAAACTTTGCTTACATTTGCAACACTTCAAAAAATAAATATTTACATCAGATATTTCAAATTAATTAAATATCTTAATATTAAAAATTATTAACTCGAAAATTTAAGTTTATTAAAAGAAAAAAAGTAAAAAATTATTTTAATCAATTAAAATATTCAAAAATTAAAAAGTTATTGATCAATTATTGGTAAAGATTTTAATGAGAAAAATAATATATTTCATAAAATAAATGAGAAATAGATGAATCAAATTAATAAATTTAAGAATAAAAAATCATCAAATATTTTAAAAAAATTAACTGTTGAATCACTGAATAAAATTAGTTTTTTTACAAGTAAAATAATTATTAATTTTTAAAAAATCTTATTAAATTTTTCACAATTCACTATTGTTTTATTTATTAGAATTTTAAGTTTGAGGAGCAAGATATTCAAGAGTTTGGTAATACTTTTTATTTTATCTGAAATAGGAAAAACCTCTTTCCATATTCACATAACCAAAATCTTTATGTATTTTAAATTAGTCATCATAATGAGGAGAGAATACACTTTCAGAGATACCTGTATCTACGATCCAGTAATCCTTTCCCTATTTATCCATGTCAACTACCATTCTGTAATTTGCACCATAAGCAGATTCGAATGTACCTCCTCTCCAGTTCTGTATCGAAACAGCTACTGTTCTTCTGTTTCCAAAGCTATCGACCTATCTGTTGTATATGTCTTTCAAAATCGGTATCTTAGCAAATGCAGTATGAGGGTAATTATTTTTATGTATTATACCCCACTCCCATTCCTTAACCTATTAAAAAAATATCTAAATATCTTTTATTTTAAAAGTGATTTTTACATCTGAAGTTCCAAACTCGTTAGTCATATAGTCTTCTACTTATGCAAAAGCAATTAAAAGGTTATACAAGCAAGAATATTTTTAATTCTTATTCTCTTCAGTTTTACACCAGAATTGATCAAAATCTTTTTCGTTTATTTATTAACTCCATTTCTTTATTTAATTGAAGTAAAAATGCTCAAATTGAGGGCCCATTGTTAGAGTGTATCTTTATTTATAAAATTGAATTTGTTTAACTAATGACACTAAATTATAAAAATAAAACCTGTCGAATTCTGTAGTGTTAAAAGAGTGAAGCAAACTTTTCGAAAAGATGTATTCCCATCCCAAGAAAATAGTGGCTTGATAGCTGTTAGCATCGATTCTACAATCCCAATCTTTAAGATGATTAATCATTCTAAGAGCCTTTTCATATTCTTATTAACTTAAGACAGTTTATGCTTTGCTGTTAAAAATTTTAAAGAGATAAGGAAGAATATCTTATCCATAAGAATCAACAGTGTCTGCTTGCATCCTTTTCATGTCCTCTATATCAAATTTTAAGCCTTTTTTAATCTTTTCTTCTATCATTTGAGTGATACGATATGCTCTTGGTGTAGAAATTAAATTTGCTGATAGATAACCCTTTAAGTTATCAGTAGCAAATTTGTTATTTGCAGTAACTACAAATCCTAATAAAAATTTAAATGACAAATAAATAAATAGCATGACTTATTAAATAAATCAATTATAATTTTAAAATCATTATTGATTTTGAAAAATTTATTTTCTCTATTTAAATTTTTAAAACAATTAATGCTTAAAAAATACCTTTGCGAGGGTTATGCACTTAAGGTTATTCACTAGGTTAGGTAAAGCGTACCCAATCTTGCTCAGTTGTAGTACCATCCTTGATAAATTAAGAATGAATAGTGTTTTTATGTACAGGAATTCTGCCATATCCATAAAAACCTATATTACCATCAGCTGTTGCATAAACTACTGAAAGTACTGGACCTACTATATGCCCAAATCCTTCTAAAACCTACTAATGATTTTTAGCTCTATATAATTCTAATTATTAAATTGGTTTATACAAAATTCTAGTCTCAATTAAATTTTACTCAAAACAGAACTAACTAATGTAGATTTTCTTATTTCTCCATTCCAGCATAGTGATGCTGAAAAACCTAAATCAATTAAGGGGTTTGTTGCAAATTTATCAAATTTGTATGACACTAAAGGACCTCTATGAGTGTACTTTACCTCAAGGATATGAGGTTCACTTTTTCCTTTAATTTTGATACTTTCTTTGATAATCTTAAGCTCTTTCCATTATCCATCAACCAAGTAAGTATTATCCTTAATATCCTCTTTATAAAGATCTGAAGTATCAGCAAATAGAACTGTAGTTCCCCAAGCAGCATAGTCTGTTCTTCCATTTTGAATGAGTGGAATACCAGAAATAGATGAACCAATAGCAACAATGCCTTCGTCCTCTTTTTATTTTATTTTATTTTATTTTTAATAAATATAAATTTAAAAAAAATTCTTTATTTTTACCAATCAACATTTCATTTTAAACCCAAGTGCATGGAATTGTATTTGAAAGATGAGGGTCATTTGCAAGTAAAGGTTTTCCAGATTTAGTATGATTACCATGAATTACCCATGCATTACTACCATTAGGGACTATTTAATATTAAATTATTTTACATTCTTTAATAAGAGAGTTATTTTGCAAATAAAAATGTGTTATTTATTCATATTATTGAATCCTTCTTTACAATAAGTTGAAATTATAATGAGAATTTATAAATAGGAAATCAAAAGTATTTATTTTGAAATACCTGAAAGCAATTCAAATAATACATCTTAAATAGAAGTTGAAAGATAAGCTTGCTTTTGCTATTCTGTAAAGTTAGCTCTTTTAGAAAAAGTTTTGCCCTTAATGTATTTTTAATAAAGATTTTCCTATTTCAAATCTTCGTCATCAACAACAGTAACTTCTACAAATTAAGATTCTGAAGATCCTGCAAACATCTTAATAGCTATATCTTCAGTGAATTAGTTAGCCAAATTAGTTCTGATTGGTTCCCAAATATATTCATAACCAAGTAAAAGGAACCTTTTTTAATTCAAATAAATATTTTAAATAAATAAATTAAATTTGTTTTGGTAAATTACATAATTCTTTCATTTATTATTGCATCAACAGGTGTAAAGTCTTAGAATGTGACTCCACTGATAACAAATTCCAAAGGTTTAACAGAGAGAGAGTGGTAGTAAAAATTGAACCCATCGCAATATGCCTAAATAACTTCCAATTCTTCCTTTTCCAACTTTGCTACAATGTCCTCTGCTATTCTTTACAGCCCAAGTGTCCTTTTTAAAGAAATCATATTAGTAAAATAATAATTTAGATCATCAAATAGATCATCTTATTTTATATTTGAAAATAAGCAAATGACATATTTGTCATTAAATTATGAAATAAATTACCTGAAGAAAATATCATATGGCAAGCCAGCCTCTCCTTTTAAAGAACTAATCTCACCTCTTCCTAACTTTGTCTTTAAGAAAATTTAAAACAACCTGTCTTAAGCATGAGCATATCCTTGACCAAAAGATGCACCATATACATTCTTTGCTTTGATGTGAGGAATAGCATATTGATCTCTGGATATTTCTACCTTTCCATACTTCTAATGTGAGTGATAGACTATGCCATTGTAGTTTCTACACTCCCAAATATAAACTCCTACAATTAAGAGAGCTAATACCAATAATAAACTTGTGCAAAGCTTTTTTGCTAATCTCATTAGAATTATTTACAAATACTCAAATTTAATTAAATTGATAAATATTATATCTTTTTTTGATAATCTGATTATATAAATAACTCAGATATCTTATCTTTCTTATAAATAAAACTTAAAGTATCATAAATTTTAAAAAAATAGACAGATAAGATGCGCAAATCTTAACTGATCAATATTATGTAATATTATAGTAACAATTTCTTAATATCAAAAACAAGTCTTGTTAGAAATAATATTTTTATCTACTTTAAAGTAAAATTAGTCAAAATAAAAAATATTTTTTGGAAATTTAAGTAATAAAATGTTTAAAAAAAGTAAAAAATCGATAAAATAATTATTTTTTAAAATAGAAAGGAAAATATATTGAAATGATTTATTATTTTACTTTCTTAAAAACAATTTGTAAGCAATAACAAAAAGTCTGTAAATTGATAATTTAATAAAAATTAGGTAAATAATTGGTAGCATTTGTAATCTAAACAATTCAAATTTAAAAGCCTGAAATTTCTTTTTATTCCAAAATTTTACTTTTTATGATATCAAAAAATAAATATTTTTAAGATAGTTGTTTAATTATTAAATCTATGAATTTAATTTTTAGAATTAGCTTAAAAAAGCTAATAAATAATCAAAAGGAATAATTTTCAATAAAATATATTTATTTTTAAGTTAAATTAAATTTTATTTTTTATTTTCTAAACATTTAAATAAATTTTGCTAAATTATTTAATTCAATCTCTTATCAAATATTTTATGTTGATTGGGTTTAAATAAAATTAGATTTTTTTAAAACAAAAAAATTAACAAAATTTTGTTTAATAAAATTAGTTACTAATTTAATAAGAATAACTTTTAAAGACTTTATCGTTATTAAATTTTCTATTTTATTTCACAAAAAATAAAAATAATTTAATAATGATGACTACAAATTTTCCAATTATACTAATGAAAGAAAGAGTATTTACTTTGAAACATATCCTAAAAATATTTCTTAAATTTAAGATTCAGTAGCATACAAAATTATCTAAATAAAAATAATAAGTTGAGAATTTTTGTTTATATATAATTTTTTAAGATTTATTAATACATATTTTTAATTTAAATAATTTTAGCAAGAAATAAGAATTTTATTTTGATGATAATTTACAAACAAAAAGTTTTGAAATCGAAATATTTTAATGTTTGTTTTTTAAATATGGTTAATTAGTAATTAAACAATTTAATAATAAATTTATAATATTTGAAGATATTTTGTTTATTTTCAAATATCTGTATTATTTTATTTATTCAATTTCTTAGACTATTTCTAATATTCCAAAACTTTTAAATACTTTTGATTCTTTTTATATGATTCCAAACCTCTTTCCATACTGAGATATCCAAAATGTTTATGAATTTTAAATTAATCATCATAATGAACTGAAAGAACACTCTCAGAAACACCTGTGTCAGTAATCCAAAAATCTTTACCATTTTTATCCATATCTACAACCATTCTATAATTAGCTCCATAGGCTGAAGAAAATGAGCCAAAACGCCAATTTTATATTGCTACAGCTACAGTCCTTCTATTACCAAAGCTCTAAACAGATCTATTATATATTTTATTGAGGATAGGAATATTAGCAAAAGCTGTGTGAGGATAGTTGTTTGTATGAATAATACCCCATTCCCACTTTTTAACCTATTATTAAACCATTTTTAAAACGAAATTAATTTATAAAATAAATTTATACATCTGATGTCCCAAATTCCTTTTCCATATAGCTTTCTACTTTAGAAAAGGCAATAAAGAGGTTATAAAGACAAGAAAATTGCTATTCCTTATTTTCTTCAGTTTTACACCAAAACTAATCAAAATCATTTTGATTTCCTTCTATACTCCATTTTTAAATCTCCTTAAGATAGAAGTGTTCGAATAAATGCCCCATTGTTAAAAATTATCTAAAAATAAAAATATTAGTTAAATATTTAATAAATTAAAAATTTAATTTTTACCTGTCATACTCAGTTGATTAAAATTAATGAAGTAAACTTTTAGCAAAAAAGTACTCCCATCCCATGAAAATTGTTGCTTAATAGCTTTTTGCATCAATCCTGCAATCCCATCCTTCTAGATAACTAATCATTCTTAACCCCTATTCAAATTCTTCTGGTTTTAAAATATTTTATGCTCTTTCTTTATATAATTTAAAAAGATGAGGCAAAATGTCACAGCCATAAGAATCAACAGTGTCAGCTTACATTTTCTTCATGTCTTCAACATCTATTTTCTTTCCATTTTTAATATACTCTTCAATCATTTAAGACAAGCGGTAAGCTCTAGGAGTAGAATTCAAGTTAACTGATAAAAATCCTTTCATATTGTCTGTAGCAAATTTATTATTTGCAGTAACAATATATCCTATTTATATTTAAAATTTAAATTATTTATTGCAATTCATTAAAATTTTATATTAAAACATCATTAATAAATATGATTGAATTAATAAACTGAATACTTTATAACCTAACTAAATTGGGTAGAGCAAGATTAATTGTTATTAGATTTTTAATAGTGGCGTTTTTGTAAATTATGGACCAAATATCAGAATTTTTGATTTTGCGATATTTGACAAACCGCCCATAAAAATAAAAATTTTTTAATCATAATTTAATTTGGAATGTGGTAAAATAAAATTCAATTATTCTAAAGTTGAAATAAGTTAGTAGATGGTTTATTTACCTTTACTAGGATTATGGGATTATGGTTATTCTTAGGGGGTTGTAAAACGTACCCAGTCTTATTCTGTTGTAGTACCATCTTTAATAAACTAAGATTATATAGTGTTTTTATGGATAGGTATCTTACCATATCCATAAAAACCAATATCTCCATCTGCAGTAGCATAAGAAACTGCAAGCACAGGACCTACTACATCACCAAAACCTTCTAAAACTTATTGGTGAGTCTTAGCTCTTAAAATTTCTGTAAGATAAATTTAAATTTTATTATGAGAAGAAATTTATTATTTATTAAAATTACTTTAGGTTGCTCTAATTTGTGTAGCTTATTTAATTTCTCCATTCCAGCAAATAGAAGCAGAAAATCCTAATTATATTAAAGGACTTGGAGCAAATTTATCGAACTTGTAGGAAATAATAGGTCCTCTATGAGTATATTTAACATCTAAAATGTAAGGCTCTTCCTTTCCTTTTATAAATATTTTTTCTTAAATAGTTTTAATTTATCTCCATTCTCCATCAACTAGATACTTATCATCTTTAATTTCTTCTTTATATAGATCAGAAGTGTCTGCAAAAAGAACTGTATTACCCCAAGCTACATAGTCAGTTCTTCCATTTTAGATAAGAGGAAAACCAGCTAAGGAAGCACCTATTGCACTTATTCCTTCATCCTCTAAATATTAAAAAAATCTTTTCAATCCATTTTGCAAAAAATAAAATTACCTATTATTATTTCATTTTAATATTATGTGCAAGGGATATTATTCGTTAAATGAGGGTCACTGGCAAGGATAGGCTTTCCTGATTTAGTATGGTTTCCATGAACAACCCATGCATTGCTGCCATTAGGTACTTTTTAAAAATAAATTTAATTGTTCATATCAAAGTTTCATAGAGTATTTTAAATTCTAAATTATTTAAAAATATTCTCAAGATTTAAAAAAAATTTTTTGCATTAGCATTTCTCAATTTGTTTCTAAAACTGATAAACAAAGCAAATAAAAAGGAAAAAGCACAAAAAATTCTAGATCTTTATTTTTAATGTAAAATGATTTATTTTGATTAAGGTTATTAAATAAAATCTACAAAGATTTACTTGCTTGACCTAATATTTGCCAAATAAATTTTTGTTTTATATTTATAAAGAATTGTTTATTTTAAATAGGTTTTTTATTATACATAACAATATTTACACTTCTAATATCATCTAAATTATTTTAAAATTAACCAAATTTTTTTGATAAAAACTTAAACATCAACAAATGACCTATATAATATTTATCTTTCTTATCAAATCTTTTATATTTTGATCAAAAGGTTAAATTTAAAAGAAAATTTAGAAAAAGATTCTTGGAAAAAGTAAGTAGAAGTAAATTTCTGAATTTTTTCTAAATTAAGTAAATATGATTTAGCATAGATAGTTTTTAGAAAAATCAGGTCGTTGTAAGAATTTTAAGAATTTGCTTTATTGAACAAATATTTGACAATTAAATATGTTTTTTATATTTATAAAGTGTTGTTTGTAATAGATCATTTATTATTATTATTATAATTAAATATGATAAAATTATTTCTAATATCATTTAAATTTTTTACTCACAAAAGTAAATTTATATAAAAACTTAACAATAGCAAATGGACTAATTAATATTTTTTTTATTTATCTTACTTATTAGATATTTTATAATTTTGATAAAAAAGTTAAACTTTTTAGAAAATTTAGAGAAGGATTTTTGGAAAATTCAAGTAGAAGTAAAATTCTGAAATTTTTCTAAATTAAGTAAATAAGATTTAGAAAAGATAATTTTTAGAAAAATCAACTCGTTGTAAGAATTTTAAGTATAATAAAAAACAAATTAAATTGTAAGAAACTAAATCTACCTGACTATATTTCTAGTAACACATCCTGTAGAGAAAAGCTGATAAAAGCTTATTTTTATTCTTCTGTAAATTCTGCTCTGTGTGAAAATGACTACCCTTTTACAAATTTTTCATAAAGGTTTTATCTCTTCAAATCTTCATCATCGGCTATTGTAACATCTACAAACTAAGAATCTGAACTTCCTGCAAACATTTTAATAGCTATTTCTTCATTAAATTAATTAGCTAAGCTAGTCCTTATTGGCTCAAAGACATATTCATATCCAAGCAGCAGAAACCTAATAAATTTAAAATAATTATAATTATAAATTTAGCTTAATTTGAATACATCATTCTGTCATTTATCATGATATCAACTGGAGTGTATTCGTATAAGTTAGCTCCAGTAATAATAAACTCTATAGGTCTGACATTCAGCTCTTTTTAATAAAGATTGAATCCATCACAATATGCTTGAATTATTTCAAGTTCTTCACTTGGAAGCTTTGCTACTATTTCTTCAGCTATTCTCTTTAATCCGAGAGTTCTTTTATTTTAAATTGTTAATTAAATATTTTTTATTTATATTATTTAAAAAAAATATTTTAATCAAAAAATTTCAAAATTTTTGCAATATTTTGGTACTTAAAAAATATATCATAAGGAATTCCAGATTCTCCCTTCAATGTGCTCATTTCTCCTCTACCAAGTTTAGTCTTTAGAAAGACTTAAAATAATCTATCTTAGGCATGAGCATATCCTTATCCAAAAGCAGCCCCTAAAAATGTTTTAGCCTTAATGTGAGGAATTCCATAATTATCTCTAGATATTTCAACTTTCCCATATTTCTCGAAATTATGATAAGCAGTACCGTTGTAATCCCTATATTCTAAAACAAAAATAGAAACTGCAAAAAGAGTTAAAAGAAGTAAAATGGTTAAACCAGTTTTTTTTAGAAAGCTCATTTTATTTATTTTATGTTTAAAGTTTGTTAGGATGGAATATTTTTATAAAAATCAAATAATATGTTTAAACTAATCAAGGATTTAAAGAAAAAAAATAGATTGAATTTTGATAAGAAATCAAAAATATAATTAAAATTTTGCATTTCTGGTGAGGTAATTACATCATTTTATAAAATCTTATATATGTGTAATCACAATAAATTCTATGCTATCAATGACTCAATCACATTATTTTTATTAAATACTACGTAAAAACATAGTATTTTTTTGGATTGTTTTATCAAAAATTTTAATGTAATAATTTGAAATAGATTTTATATGCTTTAGTAAGCAAGAAATTCAAAAGGCTCTTGAGTTTTTAATTTTAAAGAAAATTATTAAAATACACAATAAATCTATTTATATAAGGAAGATAAACATTCTGCAAATTTAATCACAAAATTTGATTTTTGAATATCTTTGAGAAATCAGTTTTCAAAAAAAACTTTACCTAATTTATTAATTTTTTGATAATCTCATTTAATTTCTTTTAGAATTAATAATTAAAAAATTATTTTAAAATATCATTAAAATAAGTTAAATTTATAATAACTTTACTCACATTTTATAAAGAAAAAACTAATTTTTAATTTAAAAAATTGAAGCTATTAAGTCAAACATTTATATTTTTGTTTTACAGTCTTTATTACTTCTTCTGTTTAATTCTAATTTGAGTGTTAAGCAAGCTAAAATTTGAAAGAATAAATCTACTTATTAGGTTTATATACAGGTTTTATTATATAGGTTTTTATTTTATATTGATTACTAATATAAATTTACTTACTATTAAATTTGTGAAAAATAAAGAAATATGAGGCTATATTTTTCTTATTAAAATTTATTTCCATACAAATTAGAGACATTTTCTAAAATAAATTTTCTATTTATCAAATTAACTATCGTGCTTTTGCATTTGGTATACCATTTTCGTTTTTAATTCTGTTTTAGATTTTAATTAAATTCTAATTGACCAAAAAGCATCTAAGTTATCAGAAATAATCTTATATTTAATTAGATTTAATTGAAATGATGAAGCTTCTATTAAAATAAAACAAAAAAAATGATTTGTAACCTTTATTAGCAATGTATCTACTTATGCCTAACTAAAGAGTAAATAGAGAAGTGGTAAAGTTTTAATTTAATTTGAGAATAAATATTAGAATGAAACAAATTAGTAAGTGATGCTTGAATAAATGATGATATTTTTTTGAAATTTAGATTTTACATAAAGAAACAAACAAATAAATAAATAAGTTTTTAGACGTGTAAGTATGTGTAAGTATTAAGTTGGAAATGAAAATAATTTTTAAATATGAAATATATGGTAGAATTTAATTAGTATTAAGAAAAATTTGAATTAATTGTGTAAATTATTTTTAATAATTTAAATTAATTTTATGTATAAGTTTTTTTATGGTAAATTGATTTTTTTAGATTTTAGAAGTACTCATTTATTATTATTAACAATAAGATTGTATTTGTAATTAATAATATTGTTTTCATCATTATTTTTATTATTAATAATTTAACTATTTATTTTATTATTTAGAATTTCAATCATATCTAACACACTTGATAGGAGAACGAGAACGAGAGCGAGAACTGTCTCTTCCAGAAGGAGAGCAATAATAAGGAAGTATTTCTTGTTCCACTTCTTCTTCTTCTTGGCTTAAAGGCCCATTAAATTGAAAAATTTCATTTTTTATTTATTTTATATTATTATTATTATTATTATTATTATTTTAACATAAGTCCTTTAACTCTTTGCCAAGATAATTATTAAACTAGTCCGTGCTTAGGAAATCTTCTGATTCATGGGTGGAAAACTAGTTAGGGATTCTTATTGATGAAAATGATTAGCAAGGGAAATCCTTTTATCCAAGATACATTTAGCTTATTACGTTTTGATCAGTTTTTGCTATACTAAATTTTAACTTACTATTCTAATATTTCTTTATTGTTTAGAGTAAATTTTCATAGGATCTTTTTTATGATGGTGTTTGTGGTTAATATTAGCGGTCGGTCACTTAAATTAAGTGATCATAATAAACAGAATTAGAAATTATATCAAAAGACCTGTTTGAATTATTTAGTTACAAAAAGCCTATCAATTTTTTTAGCATCACAGAAAAATAGAATTTCTTTAAACAAGCCTAAGTGACTATTTCATGGAAATAGTCTTTATTTGGATTTTTTTAATCAATATATTTAAAATAATAAATAGTTGTGTACTCTTTATAACCTTAGATGTTAGTATATTCATACTCTTAATATCCAAAATAAACAAGTGATAAGGGATTTTCTCTTCTTTTGTGCTACGAAATCACAGGAGAGACAAATGGAGAATTGGGGGAATAGGATCTGAGAGTTTTAGGTGTCTTAGAATCTAATAAAAAGCTTAGATTGTTTCTTTTTTATTGTTTGCGACTTAGGTTTTCATAAGTGTTATATTAATTTTGAGTAGTTAACATGTTTTAATGTTCAGATTTATTGAAGTATTTTGTTTCACTTGGTGATCTATTTGAGCTATTTCGTAGCTGTCTTTAGCAGTGATTATTTTTTGATTAGCTCTAAGATGGGTATTCGTTTCTCCTCATTTACTCTTTTGAGGATGTAAACTAGCTATTTTATTAAGTGTACATTAAGCCTATTGATAAGAATAGATTTTAGATTATTGAAAAAGGATGGAGGAAATTATTAAAGATTTTAGTTTAGAAATAATCAATTAATTTATATTTTCTTAGTTTTTGAGCTGCATTTAGCTGAAAAATAGTAATTATCTACTTTGGAGGTAATTCGAATGAAAAGGTTGATCTCCTAAATGCCTTAATCTTTCTTTGTCTAACACACAGTATTTTTATGCGTATTTGTTCTTTAACTCTTTTTTTTGATAGCTTTTAAAGATACAGTGAACAAATTATTGCTTCTTTTCTATTAATCAGAAACTGATTTTATATATAAATGTATTGTTGTAATTCTTTATTTATAATATAAAATAAGGCTCATATGAATCAGTATTTATAAAATTTACATATTTGGAAAATATAATAAGATGAATAGCTACTAAACTTAATATATTAATCATCAGAAAATTAATAAGACTCATTCAATTAAAGCAAATTCCAAAAAACTCTTTCTCTCTCTTTAAAATTCCTAAAAGTACCTTTTTCCATTGGTTAGTTAAGAATTTTTTCCTCTAAATAGATAGTTATTCAATAAAAACACTTGATTTGAATTGGTATAATAAAATACTTTTATTTTATCTCTCGAAATTATAAAAAAATAAAATAATTATTATATTATTAAAAATCATAATTTCTCTTAAAATAAAAATATTATTTAACTTTTATAATAATCTTGCAAAACTAATATCATTTCATATTTTTTAATTAACTTGTGAAATAAATATCTCTAATTTGATCTCTTTGATTAGTAAGAATTAAAATAATAGATCGAATGATAATTTGATATTTGTGAGAATTTATTTTCTCTTTAATTTCAGTGACCATATAAAAGTACTTTCTTCAAATCAGTTGTGGGAAAACTAAAAACTCTCGAAAGGTACTAGATGCTACAGCCTTAAATTACTTATTTTTTAATATAAACAATATTTAAAAAGATTTACACACTTGTTTCTCTTGGTAAGAGATTTGATAAAAAATATAATTAGCATTAATGCTTCTTGTAGATGTTATGCTTTTTTAAAACATAGAAAATTAGCATGGGTAAAATAGAAACAAATTATATTTTACCAGATTATAGAGAAAGTTTTTCTTCTAAATTTTTAATTGTAATATTTAAGGCGGAAAAGTATTAATCAAATTATGAAAAGCAATATATCCGCAATATTTTAAAAGATAATTATATGGTCTATGATTTCTTAAAATAGTAGATTTAATTATTAAAAGCGATTGATTTCAAATTAATTTAAGTATTAAATGGTTTAAATAATTAGAAAACTAAAATAGTCTATTGTTATATGTGAAAAGTAGATAAAAAACTAATTTTTATCCTTTAAATATTTCTATTATAAAAAATAATTATTTTAAAAGTCTCAACATTAATTATTTGTTAGCAAGAAATTAAAAATTATAAAGCTAAACTATTAAATTATTTTTCAGAAATCAGCATGATAAATCTATATAATCAAAAATAAACATCCAGTGCATCATTTTAATTTTATTTCTTTTGATTGTTTTTGATTGTATCTTTCTTTTGTTTAGATGAAACATGTTAAATTTTTAAAATTAAAATACTTGCACAATTTAAAAATAATCCTCAAAGTAATATATCATTTTTAACAATACCCAAATGAATCTTCTTTTCATATATATCAAAGTTATTAAGTGTTTTATTTTTATCTCTATCCTAAGAGGTATATATAATCATGAAAAGCAGACAATTAAAAATTATTTAGACCCTTGATTTTTAAACATTTAAAATTTTTTTGGTAATTCAGTCAAAAATATTTAATTATAATCTAATATTACTAGCTGATCATACATTTTTTATACAATTTAGAGAAAATATCATTTCATCGTCATAACTCAAAAAGATGATTTAATTTATGATTTTATGAAGAAGAAGATTATTAGTTTTCTAAGCATTTATATTAAAACAAATAAATTGTATAATAAAGATAAATTTATTTAATCTTTAAAAACAAATATATTGCATATTAATGATGATTTTTTTTAATCTTTAAAAGAAAAATAAGAAATTGTTTTTGTGGTAATAGGAATTGTTATTTTGTATTGGAAAAAATTAAATAGAAAAATTAAAAAGTTAAATTTTATTTAACTTAAATAAAAATCTATTTATTTTCTTACAGTTTATTTAAAGTTATAATATACATACTAAATTATGAAAACAAAACACAATTTTTAATACAGCTTTTTTAAATTAATAATAAGGTGAATATTAATAAATGCTTTTGATTGATTTATTTTAATCTCTCAATAGTTATTTTTAATATAACTAAGAAAACATTAAAAATTCATTATTTTGTTAAATACATTAGCTAATTTTTAATCAGTGATTGCTTTACATCATAGATCTATTAGAATACCCAAGAGTTGTAGAGTCTTACAAAAGCAAGCTATTCTAAACATTTTGCATATCTTAGCTTGTATAGCCTATCTTTTCATATATTCTTTCGAAGTTACCTAATAATAAAGCAAACTAATCTCCTAAATCTAACTTTTACCTTCTTAAATCTTAAATTTACTACTCTAACTTATTTTAATCTTCATTTGCATTCTCAACTTCAAATGATAAGTTTTATTGGACTTTTTTCATTTACTCTCTTAAATCGCTAAATATGTCTATATTTTCTTTTTAAATTTCTTCTCTAATTATTTCAATTTACTTTTAAAGAACTTATCTTTCTAAATTAAATTCTTCAAAGAGTTAAAATGCCTATTTTAGACATTCTTCTTGTTGGTGATATTATTTTGTAGCAGATGTATGTGGATCCACTTATTTTTATTGACTAAAAACTGCATTTTATCTTTCTTTATTACTGAGCTTTTTGCTTGGTTATTAAGGTTGATCTCTCTTCTCCTAATTATTTTATCCTTGTTGGTTTATTATTTAAAATCTATCTTCTTACTCAGTATTCATATTGTAACTTCAGCCTTAAAATTTGTTGTGATTATCTAAAATAACTTTTAGCGTCAATAATAAAAACAAATGATTTTTAAGATTTAGTAAATTCAATCATGAAAAGAGTCTTTATTATAAATATAAAAAATATTAGAATTAATATTTATTATTTTTCATTCATAAAATAAAAAACATACAAATAAATATTTTATTAAAATATAATTATCTAAAAAAAAATATGTTTGTATTTTTTTGAGTAAATAATTAAAAAAAATATTTTCAGTAGAAATAAACCTCAAAAATAAAAATGTAGTCAAATTTTTTGCATCTTTATTAATGTTGATTAAAAAGGAAATAATATATATTTTATTTAATGCAGAAAGTATCAAAGCTGATATATTTATTTATTTCTTTTTTTTTATTTTCTTTAAAAACATAATAAAATAAGTAAGACAAAAATAATAAATTATTTAAATTTTTGGTAAGTTAGTAAGTAAGTGAGCAAAGCAAAATTGGTTTCAAATAATCTCAGATTTTACCACACTTACTTTTAATCTTAAGGATTCTATTTTAGATTGTAGATTATCACACTAAATTTTATTAATGAAAATAAAAAAATAGAAACATAAGGAAGATTATTTGTTATTAAAATTTACTTAATTTTGAATGTTAAGGAGTTCTTGTTTTCTTTATAATTTAATTTATGTTTCTTCATCCTAAACATGAATAGCTCTTTTTACAGGGAACCAAGAAACATCAGATGTTTTTAGCTATTCATAAACATAACTTTCATTACCTGTAAATTCCTTTTAGTCTTTATACTGTAAGTATGCACTGAAATAAACATAATCCCACATATAGTGATGATGCTGTTAAATTTATTTCAAATATGTTTAAATGAAATTTTATTTATGAAGAAAAAAAAATGGATAGTTACCCTGATATGATGTTTGAAACCATGTTTATATTGTAGTTAATCATATGCCTTTTCTATATTATCTCTTTCAATACCACACACAAAGCACTTTGATACTAAAGCTTCCTCTTTCTCGGCTTATATGTCTTTGAAAGCTGAAAAGTTTTCAATAATTATACCTAAAATAAAAATAAAAATAGGTTTAAAAAGTCATAATTCAATTAATGTATCAGCTTGTATAAGGAAATGCTAATTAATTAATTGTTTAATTTATTTACCTGCAACCATATTTATTAAAACTATAACAATACTAATAATGAAAAAGTTATCAAATAAGAATCTTTCAAGATATTATATATTCATAATTTCATATTCTCCATCACTTACTTTAGGCTCTAATTATGTGTTATCGCCATTATAACTTTCATTGATTAATATACCACCAATCGAACCAGATGCTTTAAAAGTGAAGTCTATATTAGTAATAATACATCTCCAATATACATCGCAATTACCCCATTTTGGTGAATCAGGTGTTCCATACTAATCATAAAAACAGAGATATGTGATTATTGAATAATAATACTAAGCCAATAAAAAGAGCATAAATGTAAGAGCTATTTCTACTCTTGGAATCCAGACAGCTTTGACTACATTGGATAAAATCTTTATACGCAAAAAGTCCACAGTCAAAAACCCGAAAAAGAATGGATGAACCACAAGACCAACTATGCAAATAGCCATATAGAAAGTGTAATACATAAAATCAAAATCTGTACAACAAGTATAGATTGTTAAAATGATCGTCCATAGCAGTTTGATTATCTTTTAAGCCCTTCCAGTATCTTCTTCATACCATTCCTAAATAAAATAATTTAAATATTTTAAAAAAATATGCAATAGAGTGCATTTAATTTAAATAATTTGTTATTTAGTAAGTTAGTTACCAGCCACATACTTTTTAGCAATATTGGGGCTCTTTTGATGAAGAAGAAGAAGAAAATTAAAGAACTAAAAACGAGATTAATAATTCCAAGTAATTTTAAAAATGTATCTGTCCAAGTATTACTATCGTAACCAAACATTCTTGGTTAATACATTCTTGCGTCATAAAGCTAAGTTTTATAGTCACACACTCCATTTAAGCATTAAAATTATAATTACTATTATTTATAATCATATACACCATAAGAAGCTATAATTGTGGCATTAAGCAAGCAGTTACAACAGAATGCTAAATCTTCCCAAAGCGTTTTATGATCTGCTATAAATCCAATAATTCTGTATCTTCTAAAGAATTCTCTGCAGTCCTCTTCGTGATTCATAACCTAATAGTAAAATAATTATCGAATTACATGTTTTTTTAGCAAACAATTTATTTAATTACATGAATCAGCTCCTTGGAACTTTCTATCAGAGTCCTTAATTTGCCTTTATCACTGTTGTAGTCTACGTCTTCGTGGAAATAAAGCTATTAATTTATTGATAAAAAGTTTATAAAATTATTTTTTATTAAATAAGTTTATTGAAATCACTTTGTATTCTTTTGGTAATGAAAAGAAAGGCATTCTTGGGAAGTAGATCTTACACAGTTAATTATCTCTTTATAATTCTATTGTAATTGTCTTTTCTGTAAAGAATTTTATAGCTTCATTCTTTTTCTACTACATGTCCAATTAAATTTATTCCTACTCTTCCTCCGATTTATCATTAATTCCACCTAAATTTGCAGCTGTTTAACCAACTTGCTTTACAATATTTAAACCAGCTCCTGCAATAGTAGTTGCAATATTTTGTAATTCTTTCAAACGAGTGAACAAAGAGTTTTCTTCCTCATCATCTTCTTATACAGTAAGAAGTTCTTAAATCATTTAATTGGTATCAAGTTATTCTTGATCCATTTAATTTTTTGGTATTTTTGATAGGAATATATTTATTAAAATATATGCATTAAACCCTAATTCAATAACTAATTCATATTTGTTTTCATCTTCAGGCTTATTAACATCTATAAGTTTATCCAGGTCTTGCTGTTTTAGATAATATTAAAAATTATTATAAATGTTACTGTAATTTTTATTTTTAAATAAAAAAATTCAAATTAAAACAAAATTTTCAAGAAAAATTTTTTTAGGCTAAAATGAAAAAATTTTTTTAAATGAATATTTACTTAATTAAAGCATTCACGATAATACTCGCCTTTATAAATACCAGTAAATTTTGTATAAACATCAGCTATAATGTTAGTTAGAACTTATAAAGGTATAGCTCTTCTTATTCTATTAAAGGATGATATATCGTTTTCATTAAGCTCAAGAAGACTTAAAATTGTGATTAGACATTTATGTTTGACCCTTGAAATATATCCTTTATGAGCTTACTTCTTTTTTACTAAAACATGTGTTGGTTATGCTTTATTCTATACTATTTAAGCAAGTTAAGCTAAAGATTAATTTTCTTGTTGTTCAATCAATTTTTTGGTACTAATTTTTTGTTATTTTGATGAATCCTTTTTGTTTTATTTTTAATTAGTTTGTTCTTCTATTTTTTCAAATATATGAGTTGTAGCATAAACTGATTCTTCTTCTCTTAAAATATCAACAGCATACTCTAAAAATTTTGATTAAATAATCTGAATTTAGTTTTATTTGCAAGGTCCTTAAACTAATTCAGTTAGTGTATCAAAGCACTACTTAACAGCTAAATAGGTGTCATTTGAAATTTTGATTGATATAAGCAATTCAATAATTTTATCTACTAAGTTATAGCTTACTTTAGAATTAAACTAATTTCTTAAATAGCTTTGCATACGGTTATTATGTCCTTCGCAAAGTAATTATATCAATTAAAGGACATTTTCGATAAGATGTTTGCTTGATGCTTAGTCCTTTTTTAAAATATTATTATAATTTATAACTGAGAATAAGAAAAAAAGAAAGAATGAATAAAAATTTACTAAACCGAATGAAGTCTTTTTTCCATCAAGTTTTTTAATTATTTTTATCTCATCTTCAATAATATGATTGATTCTTTGGAATAGATATTCACTTTGAGGATTACTTATAAAAAACTCATACAATGTGTTTTGAACTTACTTATTTCCTATTTTAAATATAAATATTTATGCAGTTTTTAAAATTATAAAAGTATATATTTAGTTAGTTTTTGTAATAGATACCTCCATCTAGTAAACTAATTAGTAGTCTAAACAAATAATATTAGTATACTTTATCTCTTTAGCTCTCTCTAGTAAGGAGACTAGAACATACTATAGATGTATTTAAAGCATCCATAACATTTTATCTTTTTTCTTTAGCTGCATTATCCTCTTCAATACTTTACAGTTATTACTCTTTTTAATTAGCTGTATCGCTTCTCTCAATAATATGTCTAAGAGTCTTGATTATAAATATTACACTACCTTTTGAAGAACCCATTTCTTTCCAAAAATTAATGAAATTTAGTAATTTTTTAATGATGTCTTCTTTTGAAATAAGTAGATCTTCAATAGCATCTTTTTTATTATCAATGAAATTTTCAAAGTTCATAATTGAATCTTTAAATAATCTTTGCTCTTCTTTAACCATTTCTTTAATCGATCTTTTTGATATTAATAGATATATCAATATTTATTTATTGAGTTACTTTAAAGTTTTGTGTAAAATTAACAAATAAATAAATAAATAGATAGATATATTTACTTTGTATTTTTTAACATATTTTTGAATGTGTTCCAAAGTTTCAAATATCTTGACTCCCTTTCTAATTTTTTTAGCTGATCAAAATGCACAGCTTTGTTACCGTTATGGATTGCGTCTTACTCTGCTTTTTTCAAGAAAATTATAGCATTCACACAGTTCTTAAACTTTTGGAATAGTTCACCTATTTATTTTTTATAATTATTTTTACTTTAAATTAATAATATATTATTCTGAAGCCATACTATTATGTTTTTTAGATGTCTAGTTATATTTATTTAAGCAAGTGTGGTCTTTGAATTGCCCTCCTATCTCTTGGTTTTCTACAGCCATTATATTAATTAATTGCTAGTATATTTAATCAAAAATTTTATTAATGCTTTAAATGTAATAATTTACTTGTAGAATTTCTGGGGGATCGAACTAAATTCTGAAATTGTTTGCTAAAATAGCTATATTTTTAAGCTTTTAAGTAGTTCTATTATCTAATTTTTTGTATTAACTTAAGTCAACAAACCTGTAAATGTTATGAAGGAAATTATAAGCAAAGTTTTATATTATTTTTTAGTTATAAGACTCAACACTATTCTCCTTTTACTAAATTGCAAGAAGCCTTTTTTAAAATTAAAATTTAATTAATCATCCAATAAATAAATAATAAAATGGTTTTACACTGAATCTTTAAGGAAATTATCGTTATACTCATTGATAAGAGGTAAGAAATTATCAACAATAAATGATTTTTCTTCTTGAGAGTAATTGTATTTGTTTCTTATATTTTAAATTTCAATCTCAACACATTCAATAAAAACCTAATGATTAAAGAGTATTTGAATAAATTGAATTAGAATAAATATAAAAAGTTTGTTTACTTAAGAGCTCTATTAAAACTGTGCTATGCTTTAATCTAGCTTATAGAAATAAGTCAATAGAAGATCAGTTATATATTATTTCCTACTATGTACTTGTTATTATTTTGCATTTTTATCACTCGCATTCTTGTTTTGTTTTACTTTCATTTCCTCAAGGAGTAATTAGAACAAACTGTAAACTCTAATATGCAGGAATGATCTATAAATGAAGTTAACACCTATTTCTGAAGTTGTGAATCCTATGGAAATAATCTGAATGAGTTTTAATTTATATTCTTTTAATCTCTTTTCCAACACATCTTGATTTTATGTTTGGCATTATTCGTAGAATTTTATTGTTAAGTTTATGTCAAAATTATTTTTTAAGTCTTATTAGACTTCACTGTTTTCTGTTTCTAAAATGGCTTACTCCTCATTCTCATTATCATTCTGTTCTTCTGTTTATGTCTTCAATTCTATATTTTTAGTTTGGTCAAATCCTACAATCAGTAGCTTTTAGCTCTTTTGCTCAGGTTAACTCATTTCATTCATAGATATAAGTTTATTTTCTTCAATTTTTTATTTGGACTACATTAACTCAATATATTACATAGTTGCTCTTTTTTGTTCGTTTAAGTTATCAGCTTTAAATGGCTTTTTAAAAATAAAATAAATTATTAAAGTTTTTCTTTCTTTCTTCATAATAGTCTTACATTAATTATGTTGACAACTTTTGAGTCTAGCAGAGTTTAAATTATTCTCTTTTAGATTTCATAATTATCAGGAGTTTAATTTGCCATAAGAATCCAAAATAGCTCAAGAAACTCTGGCTGCATTCCATGTATTTTAATTAGATTGATAGTGTATTCTATGTACTTGCTGTTGTTTGCTAGTGAAAGATCTCTATTACCTCTAAAAATTTCACAAATAAACTCCATTTGACCAATATTCAAATATGATTGATTGAATAAAAGCTTGTGGTAATGCTTGAATAAAGTTTTTTGTATTTTTTAATTTTTAAAGCAGAATATGGATAAAATTTTGTGACAGGTTTTAAATACTTTTTATTTTTATGAAAAATTGTTATGAATTTAATTTAAGAAATAATAAATAAAAATGATTTTTTACCATTAATTACGCTATACATGAATACTTTTTTGTAAGAGTATTTTTGTATTTCTTAATTCTAAATTGTAAAGTAATGTGAGTTAGTTTAGAGCACACTTGTTCCTTATTCTAAAAATTTAAGGAGAACTTTATGACCTTCTAAATGCTTAAAAATTTTTTATTTTATTTCTAAGTCTTCTGATTTACCCTCATTAAATTATTCATATAGCTTAGTGAGTTTATTTAAAGTAATTTCTAAATTTTCTTCAGCCTTTTCATTGTAAGTGTCCTGCTCTATAATTTGCAACCAACTTTATGAATAGCTTATAAGAGCTTTCAATCTGCTAATTAGCTTGCTCATCTACTAATAAGAGCGATCACTGCTTCCACTATTCACAAGATTTATTTTAAATATATTCTCAATAAGTTTTTTCTTTTATGTGAAACATCTGTATATTAAATTTGCAAATTTATTCTGTAAGTCAGGATCCTCTGAAAAGTAAAACCCAATCATTAATGATTCAGAAAAAGGTCTTCTGATTATGTCATCAATGTTCCCTACCTATGATAATGTATTTGAATTTATAAATTAGATTTTTCAAAAAATAAATAGCATTTTTATACTTATTCACTATAGAGGTTAGGATCATAAATTTATCCTTTTTTTGGTTTTAGCTTTTTAAATTTCCTCTTTTTCTTCAAAACAGGTTAGCCAACTGCAAACATATTTTCTGGGAATAGTTAGGAGAGCTCTTTTTCTAAATCTTTACTCTGTTAATAGTTATTATCCACTTTATTATTTTCATAAAATACATCAGTGAAGTAATTCATAGCATTTTAAATATAGTAGTCCTCTCTCCAATCCATCAAATACTCAAATATTTCACAAATTTCTATTTTTATCAGAGTCTCAAGATCCTTATTGATTTTAATTTCCATATCTATTTGCATTTATAAATTTAATTTGTTCAACTAAGATTTTATTAGAATTTGTGAATTTTACTTTTCATTTAGTATGTTTTATTTGTGAATTTAGTAAGCAACTTTTGCAAGCTTTGATAAGTATTTAAAAAATTCAATTAGCTTTGATTTTCTTTCTCAAAACTTGAGCCTTTTACTTCTTCATCTTCTTCCTCTTCTTCATCACCAATTTTTATTGGTAAAACCTTTGTAAGGTCAGTAAATAGCTTTAATCCTTCTCCTCCTATATTTTTCACTGAAAGAAGAGAAATACCCTCTTTTTGCTCTTCAATTTATTTATCGATATTGCTGATATACTCTAGAATATTAAAATTAGTTTTTTTTGATAACATTTTATTTAAGTTTATCAAATAATCTCAAAAATAAAATATAAATCATTGATTTATTTTATTAAAAAAATAAAATTTAAGAAAAGTTCATTTACTTCTTTTCAAAATACCAACACCGTCGCTTTGTACTTGAGATGCGCCATTTTTTATGAGCTCTGAAGTGTAATCTATTTCAAATTCTAATATGAAGGAAAGATAGCTAACAATATCTTTAAATATTTTGATAGGAATTTTATTTTCATCTTTGTCTTAAGATAATTGAGCAAACTTTGTAAAAAATCCATACTTTAACATTAAATGAAAATTCTTAATAACCTCATATGTTAAGTTATTAAAAACGCTATCATATATAGCTTAGTTAGAAGTTTGAGCAAACGGTTACTCTTTCTATTTAGGACTTTCTTTATCTTTGTAATAGTCTGGATAGTTCTTTTCGTCTATTTTCATGTTTTCCAATTTCATTATAGCTTGAAAGCATTTTTTTAATTCCCTCCTGATAAATATTTAGTTTTTGCGAATGAATTCAATATCTTCTTTTGCGTTATTTTTTATAAACTAAATATATATTTCTGTTTCTTCTTGCTTCTTCAAATATCTTTCAAACTTCTTTTTCATGTGCTGCAAATAAACTAAATTTTCTTTCTTCTTCTTCAATTTAGGCTAACGAATCATTTTTAAGATAACTGGATCGAATATGAATGGGCAGATTTCTTTATCATTCAATCTGTCATCTTAACTAATAAAGATACGAACTAGGTTTGGTTTTTGAATAATCAACCTCGGTTCTTTATCTATATATAAATTTCTTTATAGTTTGCACATTCTAGCTCTTAGCTCAATACTATGCTAATTATATAATTATTTAAAAAGATTGTAATTTATTAAAAATGCAATTAAATATACATTGTCATCTTATATGAATTCCATCAGAGTATTTTGTGGAAAAATATCACTAAATGCTTTTCCACTTGTAAAATTTCTATTAGCACACATATTTGAGTACAATTCAATTTAACATAAAAAATAATTTCCAATCAGGCGATTTTTCTAAATAGATTTTTTATCAAAAGAAGTTAGATTAAGGGTGACTATGTCATATTCAAGTGATTTCTATTATCTTTTTTTTATCTAAGAAGTAAATAATTTCTTTAAATATCATCATTTTTGTGGGATAAAATAAATTTTACTTCAATAAAGAAATTTTTCTTTTTTTAGAAAAACTTGACACCTGTACTATCATCTTCCTTTTTAAGTGAGATATCCTTTGGCTAATCTACTACTTCTTCACGAATTTTGAGAAGAGTATTAAATATAATTTATCTATTATCTATAAAACTAGAAAATATCTTTTCTTAGTTGATGTAAATTGAGTTATTGTTAAACATGCAAAAATTGGCAAGCAAGCTTAAAATATCGTTTTTAGTATAAGGTTCCATCTTTTTAAGCTTTTTGACTAGGTATTAAAAGAAATTCTTAGATTTGCTTTTCTATAAAAAATATTTATAATTATTTTTTTAAATAAAAAATATTATAAATTATAATAATTACTTTTTAAAACTCATTTTAATTTTGATGAGATGACCTTTTTACAAATTGAATTTAATGAAGAGAGTGCAAAATTTAGAAATTTCCTTGAAAACAAAATTAAAATGCTTCCTTAACAAAATCTCCATATCCAATATGCTCAACAAAATCATTTTAAAATTTAAAAAAGTAAAGTTAATTGTTTTAGTTTCTGTAGCAAGCAAATTTTATGAGATTATAAATTTGGTACGATAGCATGTATTTATTCTTCAAATGCTACACACATTGTCTGTAGAATTTTTCTCTACCTTTGAATTGTTTAGTAACTAATCCATTTTTTACTGGGTCAGAGTCATCCTTAAGAAAATCTTCTCCAGGCTTAACATTAAATTCTTAAAATTCTTCATTTTTTGGGAAAACTTTTGCCAAGAACCAACAAAATAATCCCAGAAGCATTTACTCACAAAATTTCTAATTTAATATTTTAAAAAATCATTTTTCTGCAATATTAATAAAAAATATTTTGGTATTTCTTTTTAAATCTAAAATTTAGATTCAAGTATTAGCTTAAATAAGATTAATGAAATATGTTTTTTAAAAATAAAATATACATTTTATCTGTCTTAGGAAGGGTAATTGTATTCATGTTACATCGATATATTTGAGATGATTTTATTTGTGATAAAATTTTCTATGCTTTTGATTGTGTCTATAATCTTGGGGTATAAGAAATCAAATTAGCTTAGCTTAAACATTTGATTTTTGAAATTTTCTTGTTCGCTAATGTCTACAATATTTTAGGCTATGTTTAAAATCAAAGGAATTGATGATTAAAGAAAATTTGTTTCCCAAATATCTTATTAGTTTGATTTTCTAAATTTGAAAGTGTTCACTTCTTTCATTTTCCCTTCAAAGATTGCTAGGCTATTTTTTTAAACGATTTGATGAATTTTTAAATTTAAGACAATTAATTACTTTTCAACAACAGATCCAGCTTAATCATTATCATCTTACTCTTCCTCCTTGACTGAGAGCCACACAATTTCATCATTACAAAGATGTTATATCCTGAAATAGGAGTCTTTTTGAATGTTTTATTTTGATTAGAACTTGAACATAAGATTCTCTATAGGAATAAATTTGAATAAAGTCGTATCATCTCTTTTTTTAGTGAGCTTAAGCTAATATTTTGTTTTCTTTTAAAAAAATTAATAATTAAATGGTAAAAATTGTTTCAAATTTTTACATCTGAAGAATAACTTGATTTTTTTTATTTGTAGCAGCTTAAGTATTTTCCAGAAATTAAATGTCTAATTCTATATTTATTTCCCCATTATAAAGGTCCTCCAACGAAGACATTTTCAGGTTCTATTCTATACAAACCATTAGTACTGAGATTTTATTTTTATTATTATTCAGAATCTTCAAAAATATTTTCAATGCTTTTGAATTCTGTCTTAAAACTTTCTAAGAGCTAGTTTTTGATAAGTTTAATCTGGTCTTCTTCCAGCATAGTTATTCCATGGCGGTTTTTTTAATTATTTAAGATCTCCACAAAAGGATCACTTTATCTCTGCGAGCTTACAAAAAGCTTTATTTTAAATAAATTTTTTATTCAAATATATATATTTTATAGTGGATTTACTTTTTTTTCTGTTTGAATAATCCAAACAATATCTCCTGCTCTTAAGTAATTTTTTTCTTCAAGAGATTCTACTTAAGAAGTTGAGGCAGGTTCTTGATATAAATTTAATCTAAGAGTTTATTAAAAATATCAAGTAATGCATAAAATTTAAAAAATTTAATCTACTTCCAAGATTTTGCACTGTCTATACTTGCATAAACTAAGTGAGAGATAGTTGCTTAATTTTACTTTTAGCCTTTACTTTATTCTTGATGAATTACATCTGCAATTAAATAAGGTCTTTTGCCATCTATCATTTCAGAACAACAAATATGCATGAGCTCATTTTCGTAAACGAAATTATCATTTCTCATAGTCTGAAGTCTCAGAGAAGGCATAAATTTGAAGAAACAAAAACTGTTTGGGTATTCAACTAACTCTACACTAATAAAATTTAAAATAGAATTTTTAATTCAATTTTAGAATAAAAAAAGAAGTAACAAAATTTTCCTTATAATATTTTATTCTTTAGATAATATTAAAATTTATTTTAGCCCCTTTATGTAAAATTAGAGGGTATAAATGAGATGGATTCTCTATGATTTAGAGCTATTATCAAATGTGACTCAACGTAATATTACAAAGCTATAATAAAATTGTTTAGAAATTCTATAAATCATTCTTATTCTCTTTATTTAAAGTATGCTATTCATTTATAGAATTATGATTTTAAGACTAAATGTTCATTTCTTTTAGAGCTTTTTAGAGCTGAAGTTCTAAATAAATTAGATAAATTTTTTATTTTATTTTATATTACGTTTTTAAATTGTAACATGCTAATATTATTTTTAGTATATTTATAATTAACTATCTTTTTTTATACAAAAAGCTGCTACTTCAATTTTTATAAGAAAGTAAAGGATTGATTACTAAAGGTTTTCTGAGTTTTCCTTGTTTAAACAGACATATTTCATTGTATTTAAATGCAAAAGCATAAAGTTTGAGTTAATTAGCAAAATTTTCTATCCACACTGACGTTCCATGGTGTTTATGTTATATAAAAATTCGCTTTCAATTCTATTTTTGAAATCACTGATTTTATTCCTTCTCTCATCTAATTTTTCCTCTTGACCTAATTCTTTAAAGAAAATATTTTAAAATTGAGCTTCGCGTGCTTAGTAATAAAACATCATTTCATATTATGACATCTTTAAATATTTAAAAACTCATTTTATTATTCTAATCGCTAATTTTAAACTATTTTCTAAGCACTATTGATAATTTTTTGGTTAAAAAAGTATTTTCAATGCAAGTTACTTTTTATTTCCTAAGCTCCTTCCGTAAAAAACTCCAACAAAATTTGCTATTGCTTAAACGAGTTCAAATCTTAAAAGGGAAGTATCATAAATAAACAATATGAAAAATCATCATCCTTATTTGCTTCAGTTTATAAATCAAATTTCTTCATTTCTACACTTTAATTCATAAAGCCTTCCCCATACATATAATATTAAAAACTATCTTCTAAATTGAGATGAATGAGAGAGCCAAATCTAACAAGCCTTTCAGGCTGCTAATGCCCTGCATCTTATCCAGATGAAGAATGGTTCATATTTCAATTTCTTAATTTAAAATTAATCTAATCTCTATTTTTTATTTAGCTAGTTAACACTCTATTAAACCTATCTTGATTTTTATTAATTTAGTTAGAGCTATCTCTCTTAGAGTAATAATTGATATAATTGGTATATGGAATATATCTAATTTAAGTTATTTTTTAAGAAATATTTAAATATATTAAACACATTAGTTGTTTGCTTTTTGAAATCTATCTATCTATCTAAATATATATATATATATATGTATTCTAACTTTTCTTTTTTAAAACCACCAACTCACTTCAACTCAACTCAACAGAATTTAATAATCATATTCTATTTATATGTATACTTTATGAAATTATTTTTCTAAAACACACTTTATGATCTTTTAACAATTAAATATCTAAACAAACTTCCTTTGCTATTTAATGGATATTTAATTTTAAAATAAAAATGATTTTAACAAAATTTAATTTAAAAAGTTTTCTTGTTCACTTATAAAATATCATCTTGATTTAGGAGCATTAATTAATTTTATTATAAAAATAATTTTATAATGATACATTTTTTATTTAATCTATCTATTTTTAAGTATTATTTATAAACATAAAATTTTCTCAACAAAAGCTCTTAAAAATGAAGCAATCTTTATATTAAAAATAAAATTTTGTATTAAAAAAATGATTTTGAGGTAATCTTTAATATTTACAATTTAAAAATATCTTTGTTGGTTGGTCTGTTTGTTTGAAATTATTTAATTTATGTTTATTTCGGAAATTCTTTTATTATTAATAAATATTTCAGATCTAAAAATTGGTCTAGATTTATTGTCAATGATTGCATTTCATTTATTTAACATTATGACTAAAATATTTCCAAAACTCGAAATTAGCTTTAGGATTTACACCTCCTCAACTTTTTTTATCCAGAAATTGAAAAGTAAATTACTAAAGAGATTAATTTTCGAAGTTTTTTATTTAGAAATTGAATGTAAATTTTATAATAAAAATATAGAGCTTATTCAGCTAATTTTTGATTTCTAAGTTTTAAACATAAGCTAAAATACAATAATGGCTTTAATTTAATTAATAGGTAATAATAAAGTTAGTTTTTATGCTTCAAGAATGGCAAAGCTCGTGATTTCCTTTTAATTCGTATAAAGATTTATCAAAAGTAAATACGAAATAACCTATGGTTAAACCTAATGCTGTAGCAATTAAAACCCATCCATTCATAGTCATCATTATCATCATAAGCATAAAATTAGATAAAGTGTATGCGAAATAATATATAGTTAAGACAATTTTAACATCAATTGGGCAGCGAGTGTACTTTTGATTTGAGCTATTAAAATTTATAAAGATTTAATAATATTATATTTAAATTTATCAATAAAAGTATTTGATATGTTATATAGTAGAGCTTCAGATTGTAAAAGATTTTGATACAATTCTAAAAAAGTAATAAATTTTGTTTTACTTTTTGAGTTTTTTCTTTAAGTAAAGATCCTTCAAGAATGGGATAAGCATATGAAAGACTCCATAGAGTAAGCAGCAGAAGCAACCAAGTACAAACAAGCCATAATCACCAACTACTGTCTTAAATCTATTTGTTATTTGATAAATATAAATTACTAAGTATTTGTAATATCTCGCTATTTAAAGAGCAAACCAATCAAATTAATAATTTACTGCTTAAACACGAAGGCGCAAGTCTCATCAAAGTAAACGTACATGTGCATAGGACCCATCATTTCTCTTTTAGATTTACTTAACTTTTATGTCTTAATTTATTTGATTTTGAGCTTAACCCTGTAAGAGATTAGTTTTGAATATTTTTAAAGAGTTTTTAGTAATATTTGTTTACTAATTTTAATTAATTAATTATCTCCAACACTTTTTTCATGTAAATATTATAACACACAAATTTAGTTTATCTAACATTATTAAATAGAATTAAGAGAGTAGTATTGAAAAATCTTTCATTAATATTTACAAAATATTAAATTTCATCAGAAAACTCTTGAGTCTGCTATGTTTGTTGTAAAATTCAGATCTAATTGTAAGAAGGCTCATGATTTAAACTACTTAAAACCATTAAATTAATGTAAAATTCTAAAAAGTTTCTATTTTTACGAATAAAAAAAAATTCATCTTTAAAAAAGATATTTATTTATTGCAATATAATGTGATGAATTTGAGAATACTAAAGAAGATAAATTGAATGTTTGCAAACTTTCTATTTAGAAAAAGAATGTTCTATTAAATTTGTATGCTAAATTTTGGTATTAAAATAGTTGTAATTTAATATTCAAGGAATACTAATTATTACTTGCTAGTGAAAGCAACTAAATGCAAAGTATTTTTTAGTTAAGTAAATTTAATTGTTTTCTGTTTTAATAATTATTTGAACATTCTATCTTATTCTTATTTACTCCTTACCCCTAATCCTTTTTTTAAAAATCTAATTTAAAAAAAAATATTGCTATTAATAGACTATTAGTAATAGTTCAAACAAATTTTGAATAAATCTACTCAAATAATATTTGCAATTAAGATTTTTATGATCGAATAATATATCATTCTTATTTTATATACCAATCAATTTTTATATATAATGTTAATCTGATGTTTTCAAGTTACTAATTTTTAAATTAAATAAAAGAAATTTTTATTAAACTATACATTTTTCATAACTTATTATGACCCATTTTTATTCACTAATTTCACTAAGCACAAGATAATAATTAATTTATATTATTCATTTTATTAATCAAATTTTATAATTTCTTTTTGAAAAAATAATATTTACTTATTAGTTTAATTGTTAGATTGAGAATTTTAAAAAATGATATTGGAATTAATTTTCAATTTCTTTCTTTGTTATTGTTTATTTAGACAAATAAATTAAGTTATGAAAAATATAGAAAATTTACAAGCTTTACAATAATTTAAGATAAGTAAATATGTAAATACATAATAGGTAGATAATATTTTTTCTTGATTAAGAAATAAATTTTAGTGTGTGGATATTATCATTTTATTTGTGAAATGCCTATTCTATTAGATTTCATAATTTATATTTGTTTATGTGAATATGAAAGAATTAAATATAGTTAAAAAAAGCTCAGGATTATTAATAAATAAAATAATTAATATTATTACAATCAATATTTTTTTTAATAAATAACTAAATTTATTAAAATAAGTGAATTAGCTTGAATAATTTATTTTATTTATTTACGTATATCTTTTCAAGTAAAATTATTTTTATTTATTAGTTAAAATGAAAAAAAAATCAACTATTAAAATAAAAAAATGCTAAATTTTTTAGTTTTATCCCATGAGTTTTCTGTGTTTATTTAACAATTATTTAGTCTTTGGTCTTTCAATTTCAAGTTTTAACCAACAAGTTATGAAAATTTATTATTGTTTACTTATAATTAACATCTTTAGTGTATCAATCAAAATAGAGCTGCATTTTATGAAAAAATGGTGCTTAATTTCTAGCAAAGCTTACTATTATTTAACTAAAAGAACTTTTATATTAATTATTTAGGAATTTATTTTAACTTAAAAGAGAAAAATATTATATATTATCAAAAGTATTAGCATACAATATATTAGAAGTTTAAAGGTAATACAAAAATAATATATATAGTATTTAGAAAGATTTTTATTAAGATATAGAGATCAGTGATTTTGTTATTTATGTGTAAAATATGAATAGGAAATTTTTCTTTTTATTATGAGGAAGATTACTTTGATTTTACTAATTATTTATTTTTTCAAATATCCTTTTAATTTACTAAATCAAAATTAAATCTATTTTTATTTATTTTTTTTAAGTTTTAAAAATTATCATTTTATTTATTTATTTTTTTCTTTAAATTTTATATCAGTTGTAACATTTTGATTTTTATTCGCTTTGTTTATTAAATTTTTTATTAATTTAATTATGTGCATGAGAATAAGTATTTGCAGCTATTTAATGCTATTTTAAAATATTAAAGAGTGGTGGTAAAGATAAAATTAATTTTTAATATTTAATGTAAATATTTAATAACTTTTTATATAGTTTATTTTAGAATACAATTTTATTCTTTGTATAAATAAGCAAACTAATGTAATTTATATTACATTTTTAGTAGAAGTAAAATATGTTTGATAGAAGGTTATATAATAAAATGTATATATAAATAGTTTTTTATTATGAAACTAACAATTTGTCAGTAGTAAGAAATTATACGTGCCAAGTAAAGCAACCCTAGAGAAAGAGCCAAAAGGATTACACCATAGTGTATCTTGTAAACAGCATATAAGGGAAAAGCTGTTGATAGAAAGACTGAAAATGTAAGTATTAAAATAACAAGAATATGAGTAACAAATGACGATTTCTTCTCTAGGTTTTCAGCGTTTATAATTCCAAATGCATTTAAAATTGGTAAAATGCTAAGGTAAACTCCTAAGAACATAAAAAATAAAGAAATATACCTGCAAATTTTTACTAATTTGGAAAATTATTCCTTTTTTATTTGTAAAAATTAATCTAATTTAACTATTCTATCAATTGCCCAATAAACTTTATCATCAAATGCAAATATTGTTTTCATAAGGCGTGGAATATAGCAAAAATAGTATGTGCAAGTTGATTCATTGTTATTGTATCTTATTCTTTCATTGCTGCTTTACATAAAACCGCTCTCCTAATTTATATGATTATTAGTTGATAGAAGATTTGATTTCAGGTCTAGTAAAGGTATTTTTTTATTTCTCTTTCTTAAGAGTGGAGAGTTATTTACATCATCCATATCATCTAATTCTATATCTTCATTGTTTTCTTCTATGCTATAGTAGGGAATAAGTGTGTTGTTACTTCCTAGCTTACCTATGATACTGATTTCGTCTGCATACACAAAATTATGTTGCATTTTATTGTCGCCTAAATGCATTTTGAAATCTTACTTTCTGCTTATTATTACTTCATCATCCTTGAATGTTACATAAGTATCAAATATTTAGTCATCAAAAGCTGCTTTTAAACGACGTAAATCTTCGATTTTGTTAGTTATTAACTCCTTTTCGTTATTTGTTAGTAAATTATAGTTGAAAGGCTATACAGCAAAATCATCAAAACAAGAAAGGTCTGAAATCATGATTTTAGTATTGTTGTGTGAATTGCTTTAGCTAGAGTTTTAGCGGAATAGCTTTTACTGAGATGTGGCATTTGGAGCAGTCATACTACCCTACTATACCCCAGTAGATGAATTAGGAAGTAGATTTTTTAAGCTTGAGCGGAATTTTTAAGATTTGCTCATGCTTTCATTCTAACTGTTGCTAGCACTGCTGAAATTTAAGATTTAGTGCCCAATTTTTGGAGTTCCTGGTGAGTTTATAGGAACTAAATTAGGCGAATTATTAGGCAAAGAGATTGAAATTTTATTTATTAAAAAGGTATCACTTTCAGCTATAAATTTACAGTATTTTTAAGATTTTTAAATCTTGTCTTAGTCTTTAAAGTTTAAAACTGGAACTCTGTAGCTTATCCACTTCTTTACATAATTATTTTTATTAGCTCGAGGAGATTTAGCTACGTTCCTTATTTTTAAATTGCCATTCTCATCATATTCATTATCTGTCTTATTTTTTTCATCATACTAAACCATTAATATGTTTCGTTTTATTTTAACAGCTTTTTCTATATTCAAATTAAATAATGGATCAGACAAATTATAGTTGTAATTTAACTTTCCACTCAAGAAGATTAAATCTCCCTCTGCAAAATCTTAAGTTTTACACTTATTTTTAATCATATCTAAGAGTTTTAAATATCTAGTGTAGTATATTTCATTCTTCCACTCAAAGCTAATTCCTAGTGCTGCTGAAAGTAATCCAGCTATAAATAGCAAAGAAAATTCTATTTCCTATTCTATTTTTTAAGTTTCGCTTTATTATTCTTCTTTCTCTACGTTTGGCTATCCAGCTAAATTTGTTGTTTATAATGTTTACTAACCATTATTTTTAAACTATTGGGGATTATTCTGAGTATCTTCTTCTGAAACTTTTGATTTTTCAATGCTTAGAAACTTTTGCTTGCTTTAAACATGCTATATTTCCTATAAGGCTGGCTATTGATGAGCCAAAGATGCCTCCTAGTTTTCTTCACATTTTATTAAAACAAAAATTAAAAAAATAAAAATGATAGATTTCATTTTTGCTTAAATCTGTTTTCTACTTACTATAAAATTTAATATTTAAGTTTTTTATTTCGTAGATAACTATATAAGAACAGTACAATCAGTTTAGTTTTAATTTTTAAGATAGACAATTTAGATAGTGAATGGGTAATTATCAATCAACTTCGCTGCTTGCAGAATTTCTATTTTAATTTTTTGGATACTTTAATTATTAAATAATCTTTAATGTTGTCACTCCTAGAAATTCTATGAATGAAAATGACAAACCAAGTATAGTACTTTAAATTTATTGGTTAATTGAAAATTTGATTTAATAAATTTCTAATTGTTATAATAAAAGTATTTATGGTCTGAAGTAAGTGCTAAACAGCGCTGAATTATTATCTATTAAATGTTTATTTTTTCTATTTAGCTCATGAAAAAATATTAAATAGTAATTGTAAATTTCCGTAGAAATCTTTACAAAATAATTCATTTAAATTTAATGAATGAGTGAATTTATCTTTTATGCTGATTTATTCTTTTCATTTATAAAAAAGTAATAAATAAAGAATATATTATTAAATAAATGAATTTAATTTATTTCAGAATTTAAGTAAGTTTATTCTTTAATTTTGAAAATTAAATACCATAATATTCTAAATAAATCATAAAATTAATAAGAAATTTAAAGCTCTTTTTTTTAAATTTTTAGTGAGATTTATAAATTAGCATAGCTAAACTATGAAATTTCTATTAAAATTAATGGTTAATAAGGTAAATAAAAAGAGAAAAATAAATAAAGTATCAACAAATAAATTATCAAATTTGAACTCTCATTATTAATTATTTAAATAACTTTTTGAAAATGTAATTTGATATTTATTCATTAATTTAAGACTTAATTCTTTTAAACATAACACAAATGTTTTATTGAAATTATAAACATTAGATTTTACTATTTTGTTACTTTTAACAGAAAATAAATTTAAATAAGAAATTTAAGTAGTTTTAGGAATTAGTTATTAATAAAATTAAAACTTAATTATTGATAACAAAGAAGTAATTAAAAATTTATATTTATAAATGAGTATATATAGAACAAAAACTAACTATTTCAATGTGCTTCATATTGAAGATGATTTAAAACTTTCAACCATTCCTCATTAAGTTTTCTACCATAGTAGCAATCTGTAATTCTCCACGATCCTATTCCTTTGTTTGGTTTTACTTCTTCGCAATTTTTATTATTGCATTTGACTATATGCTATTCTATTTCCTTTTCCAAGAATACTCGTTTTTCTTCAAGATTTTTTTTTCTTCTTTCTCTCTTTTAAGTCTGATTTTTATCCGGGGAAGAGGCTCCGTTTGATTGTTATTAAGCACCATTTCCATTTTATGTAGTACTATTGAATGTTTCGTAACCATCCATATCTTCTGCTTTGAGATTTCCGTTCATTTCTTCATATCCTTCTAAGATGCTAATTTCTAAGAGACTCTCAGTTAATTATGAGAGTCTGCGGAGTGAGTCACGCATTATTTAAATATACTTATCACTATTAGATTCAACTGCTCTTTTTATTGACATGTTTACTTCATCAGTGACTATCAAAGTTCCTCTATCAATCATAGTTAAAGGAACTAACTTTTTCAAGCATGTTCTTAAATTTGTTTCCTATTCGTTCGAAAGTAACTCATATAGAATTTATCTGACTTCTCTCTTCTTAGGGCTTTCTTTGCTCATAGTTAAACGATAAATATCTAAACTTGCATAGGCATCATCTGAGAGCTTATAAAGTTTATCTGCTAAAGCCTTTTTTATTTTATTCATTGTTAATTAATTAAAAATCTAATTTAGTATAAATGCTCATTTTAATTTTGAATGCATTTTTTATAAAATATCTAAAATGCTATTTAAAATAGAGAAAACAAATAGCTTCGTTAATGAGCATATATTATAACTTTTTTTACCTTGTAATCTTATGCAATTTTCAATAAATTGATTTCAATTTCATCTTCAACTTTTTTATCTTCTTCTGTTTCACACACCTAAGTAATCAAATCTCTAATGGCCAACTTTAAAGGCTTGGTAACGTGGGTAGGGGTGTTATGAGTTCTGTATTCTTCACAAATAATGCAATGAGGTTCAAGAATTTGATCTTTTCTACACTTAGTATCAATACAGAACTGTTTTTAGTTGAAAAAATAATTAATCTCAAAATCTATTTCGCAGTCTTCTTTGCAAATATCAATTTATCCAAACTATAATTTTAGTAAAGGAAATTCATAGAAATACTTTATTAAGTTAATGTGCTGTGTGATCACCACCTTTGGAGCAGTAAGGGAATTGATAGGATTTTAACTTTTCTTCTAAAACCTAAACCTCTTCTGTTGAGTTGTAATCGTACATTTTACTTTATCTAATTAATATTTAGTTGATTTTTTAGATTTTTAATTGTCTGAAAAGCTTATTAAATTATTTTGAAGATTTTAATTATTATGTAAAAAATACTAACTAACTAACGTTGGTTGATAGGTAGGTAATTAATTATTTATAAGATAAATTATTCATTCACAAGCACACAAACATAAATATATGACAATTAATTGAATAACTAAAAAAATAGTGAATATCTTTCTCTTCCAAATATAATTGTATGTTATTGGATCTTTCCTTTATTTACTCATTATCATTTTTCTAAATTTATAGATAGATTTATAATTTTCTGAGTTTTTCAACCAATCAAAATCTTAATTATTAATTTGCGCAATAGATTACCAAATAAAATTTATGATGATTTCAATTATTAACAAATATTAATAAAATTCATTTATAGCCAACCAAGATAAAAATAATCCCCTTTCTAATCAAACAAACCCATTTTATCCTCAAATTTCTTAAATTTAATATTTCTAAAAGAATAATTTCAGCTATCAAAAATAAAATTCAGTTTTCAAGATATTTCCATTATTTTAATTATAAATAAATGAAACTTCAATACAGCAAATTTATTTTCTTTGAATATATTTCAAACTTATATTTGTAAAATTTTATTAAATCAACAAACCTATTTCATAAATATGATTGAGATCTTCTAAGATTCTTCAAGAGAACTATTTTTTAAACTATGAAAATTAATAAAAATATTAACATTAAAGTAATGAAAAATAAATGCATATTTATAATTTTAGAAGTTTGAGATTTTATTGAAAATAATTTTTCTTTTTAATTTTATTTTTTGGAAAAGAGTTTTTGTACTTTTTGAAATATATAATTTTTGTTAATAGATGTATTTTTATTCTGATTTTGTTAAAATATTACATAATAAAACTTTTTTAAAGTCTTTGCTATGCAATAAGTAATTTTATATGTATTTTAATTTAAATATATATAATTTTTTAACTTTAAAATATTTAAAAATATTTAATTTAATAAAAAATTTAATCTTTATTAAAAAGAATCTGTCTTACAATGAAAAAATACAAACTAAATAAACTATTTATTTTAGAAATTCAAAAAATATCATCTTATTTCAGTAAAATGTAAATTAGATTTTATCTTTTATCCAAAAATTTATTTGAGAATAATAATTTAATTAAAACTAAATATATTGCTTCTTTTATATTAATAATCCATCATACAACTAAAAAATATAAACTAAATTATTTATTTTAGAAATTAGTATCATAGCTAATCTAAAAAATAAATTTGAGAATAATTTTAAATAAAATATCTTTTCTTTAGGAATAAATTTGTACGAAAAATAAAGATTATTATTTGCTTGAAATAATGAATTAATTTTTGGATTGAATTACCATATAAAAGAAAAACAATTTTTACATCTTATTATTTAAGTAAATCTATTTTAAAAATCTTAAATACAAAAATATTTAGAGACATTTCAATTGAAATATTAAATAAATTAATAAGCTAATATTTTTAATCAATTTCAAAAGTATTTAAAACAAATTTAATTTATCTTTATTATTATTGTTAAAATTAACTAGAGTTTAACTTAGATTTAACAAATAACAAATTTAGTATTGAATGAAAAGCCTTTTTCAAAATATTAGTTTTAAGAAGCTGCTTTAGCATAGTTAAAGAAATCATTTGTAGTTTTCTAAAAGCGTTTAATTATAATTAGTTCCATAATTTTAATTTACCAGATTTGGTAGCACAGAAAAGAAACTGTAAGACTTTTAAAAACAATTAAATGGATATATTAGAAAAAGCAATTTCAATCAAATGGTTATGACTTAAATAAAAATAATCAAAACCAAGGAAAAGCATGAGAAGTAGGAATTTTATAAAGATTTTTAAGTCGACTATAGAAAATTATGCTAATATTTGATATTGAAAAGAGATTATGAAGAGGCCGTAACTTTGTATGAAGACTGCATATCTTATCTAACAGATTAGCTTTCTAAAGATAAATAAAAGGATTAAAACAATGATGAAGATTATTAGTATGATGTAGATTTTTTACTAAGCGAATTAATTTCTTTTAAACTTGATCTTGCAAGTGTACAATTAATAAATCCTAATAAAAATGGAGATGAAGCCTTTGAAATAATAGAAGAACTTAAATAATATAGAGAATAGGGTTAAATGAGCTAATTGTAAATTTTAAAACATATTTTACTAGAAAGTAAGCTATATTACTAGACAAGCGAATTAAATGAGAGTTTGAATACAATTTTATAAGCTGATAAACTAGTTTAATAAATTAAATGTTAAGATGAAGGTATCAGCTTTGATTTTATTTCTTTGTAAGTAGAAATTTATATTTTGCAGATAAAGTTACAAGTAGAACTTTAGCAGATAGTTCTTGCTTAAGAGAATATGTAAAAATGTGAAATATTAATTGAAGAAAAAGGATTAGCTGATACTCTTCCTTAGCTTTGTTTCTAATTTTATTAAGCATCTATCGATGTTTGTTTGTACACAGCTGATTTTGACTTAGCATAAACTAGAGTTTTATAAATGCAATAGATTCTCGAAAATTCTGAACATACAAATTCTGTATTTTAATCTTAGCTATATTATTACGACAGTTTAGTTATGAACCAAATAGGAAAGCATTTTGATTCAATACAAAGTCTGAATTCTTGTTTTGAAGTATATTAAATTAAAGTTCAACAATTTTTCAATTTATTATTTAATTTAAAAAAGATTTTATCAAAATCCACAGACTAATAATTTGAATTGGTATGGAAAGCATTAAATTTAAAAGCAATTTAGTTAATAGAAGAAAATGATTTCAAGAGTGCATTGAAAATTTTATATACAAATTTATAAGAAATGGAAAAGAAGAAAAAAGCTAAATCTAACCTCTTTTATGAGACTCAGGCTCATGTTATTGTGTTGCAATTTGTTTTAACCAATTTACATTAAGCAACATAATTATCTGAGTAATATTTAAAAGATGTTGAGAAATACCTTGGATAATAATCATAATATGTACATTTTATTAACTGTCAATTCTATTTAATCATTTTAAATCAAAATAGTATATAGATGGTCTGCTGATCTAAGGCATGTGCATAATAAGTGATAATCATGCAAATGATAAATAAAAAACTCAAGGCTATATTGGTATAAGACAAGCATGCATGGCTATTAAGAATAATAAAATAAAGCAGCTAAAAATCAGATTTCTCTATCTGAATTTACTAAAAGAGGTGTTAAAAAGAAAAAATGCTTTCAAAGAAATATTTTATGTCAACACAGTGTTGAATACCTATTTTTTCTAACCGAGATTAAACTTTTAATAAAAAAATGCAGAGTTCATTTAAGCATATGAAGATAATAATAAACAATTAGATCTTATCAGCCAAATACTTGAGCTTCAAACAGTGAGTAAATAAGCAATGAACTAATGATAATAACTAACTAACTAAAATAAATATATATTTTTTATAAAATAAAATTTGAAAATATTAGGAAAAAGATTTTTTTTATTTTTAAATATTCATTCTTTATAATTTTTTAATGTGAAAAGATAATCGAAATTAATTTCTTAATTTTTTATCTCTTTTTAAACTTCTAATTGAAAACATAAATAAAAATCCAAAATAATTAATATAATTTTTAATTTATAAAAGTCTCTTATTTTAATTTTATTTCAAAAGTTTTAATCCTTTAATAGCTTTTTTAAAAAATCAATATGAGAATATTAGATACCTCATCAATAAAGTAAATAATTTTAGAAGAAATAAAAGGAAAGACATTAAGAGATGCAACAAAATCAAAGAATGAAAGATAATATTAGTATAAAATATTAACTAAAATAAAATCAAAATCTATGAATGAATCATTTCTTTCTTTGAAATTATTTTTAAAACAAAAGAGAACACAAAAATGAAAATCTATTTATTAATCATATCTATAAATTTATTTTTGAAAAAATAAAAGTTTATAAATTGAAAAAGATAAAAATATAATCATCATAGTTTTAATTTAATTAAAATCTCATAATTTTTGAAAAAAAAAAGTTTTTAATTTAAAAAAACTATTATTAATCTCCTATTTGTTTCAATAGGCGTAAAGCAACCATAATTATTAATTTATATTTGATTTTAATATTGTATAATCTCAATAATTAAGGCCTACGGAAATTAAGGCCTTATTCTTTCAAGTATTATTTAAGTCCAAATACTCAATAAAAACTTTGAGAATTTATTGGCCTTAATTTATTAGAATCTACAGTATTTGCATATTTTAATTATCTAACAATTAGATAAATTACAATTCACATATGATTTAAATAAAACACAGTTTATAGAATCATCAGATATTATATTAAAATTATAAATTGCATAATTTTAATACCTACTCATTCAGAATCTAAATGAAAGAAATTTACTATATTTTTTATAAGTTTGTTTTTAATTATTAATAAGAAAATATCATAGATTTAAAACTCAATAAAATTGAGATAATTTGATTTTAATTTTATCTAAAATATCTAATTTCATATCTTATTATCTTATATTAAAAATTTTTAATCACTTATTTAATTATGTTTGTAAATATCAAAACATATTAATAATAAGAATCGAAATTATTTGGTTAATGTGGAACTGTACAAAATAATATATAAATATTTGCATTAACCATAGTAATATAACAATGGTATAAATTATACTATATAAATATGAAAAATAATTATCTTCTAAAATTAATAGTAAATTTTGAAAAGTATTAAAAGCCAATTAGTTATTTAGTAATTAAGTAAGTAAGTCATTTAACTAATCAGTCTATTAAGTATTTGTATATTTTTAATGTTTCTGTCTGTGAAGTGAATATTTAAATATAATAACTTTCAGTTTCAGTAAATGAGAATCTAAATCTTAAACAAATAAATTAAATATCTTAGCACTTAAATATAACAGTTTACTACCTATCAAATTAGTTTTCTGAAGCTAATAAAAATAAAAATGCTTTTTTGTGAAGTGCATTAATATTTATATGAATTGTATTTTGATTTAGCTTATCATCAATTAGGTTAAAGCTTGATTTCTAGGGTAGACTTATTTGAAGGAGTAACATCATCACAAAAGACACTTTATTTGCGACTTATATTCAGTATTTTCTTTTTAAAAAATAGAATGAACAAATTAAATTAGATATAGATACTTTGATATGATTTATATTAAATATTAACTTATTTTATATGCTTAAAAAATTCAAATCCAAATTTATTTACTTTTTCGTTTATTGGTGAGAAAAGAGGGAAGAGAGAATGTTGTAATTTTGTAAATGTTGCTAAAATTTCATTGCGCTTCTTAGTGTATTCATCTATATGTTAATTTAAGCTAGGTTCAGATTATAAATGCTTAAAAAATTTATATTCTTCTAGTAGCAGCTTTTTTATTTCATCAATACGATTTAAACCATATTCTAAGTTAAAATTATCGTTATTTATATCACCATTTTCATCTAAATCAACTATTTTTGATAAAAAAATTTTAAATGATTCTTTTTTCTCTGCATAATAGTTTTAATGTGCAGTTTATTTTTATAATATTTCGCAATAATACCTATGTTTGAGAAATCCATCTAGATTTTTTCTGAATCCTTACGATCATTCCAGTAATTGTATGTCTCGCTATTATCAACAATAGACTCGTGATGAGTAACTAGGTTTATTTGCTCTTTTAACTCTTCGATTTCTTTTTTCAACTTTTAATTTTCTTATATTACAACTATGTCTACTTCATACTAAGACATTTGTTTTACAAAAGTCAAAGCTTCTAATTCAATTGCTTGATCAGCTATAATACGATTTAATCTTTCTATCTCTTTGCTAGCTTTCTTCATTTTTTTCTCAAATTCAGACATATCATTTTTTTTGAATTTGTAGTTCTGTCCACTTCCAAAGTAAGTGTCTTAAATATGCTAAGATTTGCTTATCTATAAGTTGCTCTTGCTAGATTTTAATAATTTGCCACCAATTAAATTTGAATTGCAATAAGAGCAAAGCCCATTATTGAAAGTTGAGTGAGGCCTCAACTATGGACTGTATTGCGTAGTAGATATATTTCTATTATTTTTAGTGATTTCTTCATCACTGCTGCTCATAAAAAATTATAAAGCTTGACTAAAATAAATATTTCCTAAAAGGCTTTGATACCTAAATTAAGCGTCTCTTTTAGCTAATTTGTAAATAATTATAATTTTTATAAAGAATACCTTAATAAATACAAAAAGAAAATTTAAATTAAATCTCTAGATAGTATATTTATGAATTATTGCACTTAAACTTATATTTAATCAGTATAAAATCCTTTAGTGCATTTCTTTAACTCTACATTATTATTTTTAGCATGAATGAATTAACTTTAAATATTTTAAATAAAGGTCTCCTTATTTCCATTCACTCAGTCTTGTCTTTATTGAGCTAATAAAATGCTAATTTGCATTTCAAAAATAACCAAAATAATTTTTTTTAAAGAATACTTTTTAATTTAATTTAGATTAAAATTTATACCTATCATTTTAGTGTTGTTTATCTTTTTGTGAGATGAATTTTTCTTATTAAAAATTTAGAAATTATATATATAATAAAAATAAATTATAATCATAGCAATAATCTCAAACATATTTAAATTTAAATTTTTAGCTTGAAAAAGTAATAAATAGTAGTTAATTTTTTATTTATTATAAAAGTGTGAAGTAGAATTTAATAACAGAAATTTAACTTAAATATTTATAGCTTTATTAACAGTAAGAATTCTGATTAATATATTAAAAATATTATAAAACAATAAAAAATTACTAATTTAACTAATAAAAATTAATTTAACATGATATTATTCTATTTATTTGCTTAATAAATTTTGCAAAATACTCTATTTTATAAAATTTTCATCTTTAAATAATATGTCTGAAAATAATTTCAATATTGTATAAATAATTCAAATGAAATTATGATTTAAAAATTATGAACATGCAAAAAAAAAAATTACAGTAAATATTAAACAAATATTAGAGATTTTCTAGTAACAAATGTACTTGCTATTATATAAAAATATATAATTACATTAAATAATAATATTGAGAATATAAATTAAGTAAGTTGGTCATTTAAATTTGGAATCTAGTAAATCTAAAATTAATCTACATGTCTCTTATTATGTTTCTTATTTTAATTTATCAGGATTGTTGTAATATATTCTAATCAACTTAGAAGCGAAACCATCTAAGGAAAAATACATGCATTTTGGAGAATAGCCTATTTATTTTTGATAGACTAAATTTTATTTAAGTTTATTAGAATTTTCCTCTAAATCATAGCAGTAAATTGCAATTTGATTTCCTAAAAGCAACCCGAAAAATTCATAGTTTAAATTGGTTTAGGTAAAACTAATAACAAAATCATATAATTGTATGTATTAATTAGAGCTGATTGTCTCAAAATTTTGTTATTTTTTAAACGAAGGATACAAATATACAGTAGCCTCGCTTTTAGCATATTTTGTGTGCAAGACTAGCATGTGTTGTCTGTCAAAACTAAGACCTAAATAAGATATGATTTAAGCATCTATTAATTCACTAAGACGCTGCTCTTAAATTACTTCAAATTAGGGAGTAAATCTGAATGCTAATTTATATATGGCTCCTTTATTTGTTGAGAAAATTAAAATATCTTCTTCTTAATTAGAATTATCGTAAAAAAAATTGGTAATATGCTGATCATCAGGTACCTAGTAACAAAATTTATATGATAAATCAAAGCCAAAGCAAAAAAGAAAGCCTGCTTCTACTGAGTAAAAAAATATCTCTTTTTCTTAATCTAATTAGAAGCACTTAATAGGCTATTTATCAACTTATTTAATCATTTAAGCTTTTATGCTTTAGATTTGTTCATTTTCATCATAAATAAAATTTAAAAATACAAACCCGTAACCTGAATCCTCATCATTTTAGCTGTTCTATTCTTATTCATGTATTTATAAGCATAGAATTGATTCATGAGCTGTAGCATTTATAATTTTATAAATCTTTTTATTTGACTCAGGAAGTGAATAAATTTTTTTTAATCTTTCCATGCTTAATTCTTAAATTTCTTACTAAAATAATTAATATCCTTTATCTTTTTCAGTAAAAGCTGAATATGTTTATTTGTATACACTGGTTTCATCAATAAATATTACAAATTCGTTAAATTGTAATATTTTTATGAATTAAGGTCCTTCATATTTCACCATATTAGATAAATCTTCATTTACAGTAGGTGGAGATGGTTATGGATTATCCATTTTAAAATTGTTATTATTATTATAATTATTGTTATTATTATTATAATTATTTCTATAATTATTACTAATATTATTTTTATTATCATCATCATTATTAATATTTATATTTTCTATCTTGTTGTCATTTTCTTATGTAAGTATGGGCTATGCCTAAGGTATTACTTATTAATTTGGCTAACTTTAAATATTATCCTATTGAATAGCTCCTTACTTAAATATTTCTTGATCTTATTCTTTTTCCTCTAAATCAGAATCCACAGAATCCAATCGTTATGGTAAATTCAATGACTATGAACTGTGAGGTCTTTTATTTGTATTTAAAATTGGTTATTTATTACCTGGTTAGGGATTATCAAGCTAATTGTTATTTTAGAAAATAGATGCCATCCTGTTAAAAATATTTTATTCAGGTTAAGAATTAGTATCATTTTATTGAGGTTTTTGCTGCTATGGTTGAGTTTATGGATTATCTTTAGACTTAGCCTTCTTTGAGAATTCAAAAGTTTTGCTTTCCTGCTTTATTTTAATTAAATCCTGTAAATCCTTTTCGTTTGCTTTGTTGAGATTCTTAAAAAATCCTTTTATATCTGAGTATTTACCTTTATTATTTCCTTCCGCCATTTAAAACTACTATTTTATTGATTAAATTTAGATAAATTATTTATATCTTTGGATATTATTAGTTTTTTTTTTTTTTCTTTTATATTGGTATGTCTACCTTTAAAATAATTTAAAGTAGGGCTATTATTCTAACTAAAAACATTAAAAAAGCACATAGTTAATTTATAAATCTTATTCATTAATTAATGAAGAGGACTTGGTGAGTACATTTACTTTTAAAATACTTTTTTTTTTTATTATTTTATAGCTATGTGTGCCTCTTCAAATTAATAAATGCAAAATATTTGCTTTTAAAAGTATTTCATAGCTTCTTCGTTGAGCAAGTTGAGTTTATTTATCAGTGTATTTCTTTTTAAAATACAGTCACTTTAAAATATATTTTAAAACAGAAAAAATTGATAAATTTAAAATAATTCGAATAGAGATTTGAATAATCAAATAATAGAAAATAATTAGTTTTTGATTGGAAGAGATATGAAAATCAACTGAAAAATAAAATTTGTATTGATTTGTTTGTTTATTTATTTGATGAATTGATTGAATTAAAAATATTTGATTTATGAAAATAAAACTTTATAAAAAGATAGATTATTAGAAATAAATCTTAATTAAGTAGTACTTTAAGATTAATAAATACTGAACAAAATTTATATAAAGTGTTTATTGATATAATTATTGTTTAATTTGATAAGGATTCTTTTTCAAATAGATATAAAATAAAAAGTTGTCTTTAGGAAATTAGGTATCAGTTTTAAAATAATATAAAGGAGAACTCTAAACTATTAAATAAAAATGGGTGATAGAGATAAAGAAGGACAGTCAGATCCCAAATCAAACTATACCAATAAAATAAAAGAGAAAATAAAGGAAATTGATTAGCAAATAAACACAAAAATTACCATCCCACAATATTCAAAACACACGAAATAAAAAGCAGCAGTGATACCATATTACTATTATAGAGAGAATAAAGAACACTATATGAGCGTATTTGAGCATTTAACTAAAAAGTATGATGTTAATCCATACATTTACAAAGAGCTGGAAATGAATGAAGGCTATAGGCCAGGCTGCAGGCATATTTTTCCATATAGTGGTGGATGTGCACAATGCAGTCACTATCCAGTTTATGCTAATCCTAGAGATCCATTTAAACCGAATCCTCCAATTTTGAATATAAGAAGCAACTAGAATCATCTGAGAAGATGGATTGAATTTACTGAACTGGATGATAATTTAGTTTTAATGGAGGAGTTATAAGATGAATGGAATGCTTACAAAAATTGTTACTATCCTATCGTTGCACACTAATAAGTTATGCATAAATTTGACGCAAGAAAATTAGTCTATCTAATGCAATATGAGGATTTTGTTTATGATGATTTTGTAGGGAGAACACCTAATTATGTATAATCTAATTTTACTTATGATAGACCTGTTATTGAGAATATAGATAATAGCTTTGCTAGGATTCTTTAACAAAAAAAGGAAGCGGTAGAAAAGAAAAGGCAAGAATAGGATGAAGCTTCAAATTCAAAAACATAAACTGATTTAGAAAAGAAAATTGAGAATGATTAAAAAGCTAACTTGCTAACAGTTTAGCAGTTATAAGAAAGTCTCTAATAGCAGAGCTTAGATAATTAAAAGCTTTAAGAAGAAATAAGATTTTTAAAAAGCTAAGGTTATCAACAAAAATTTAAAGGAGAGCATGCTAACTAGGTTTCATTTTAACAAGATTTGTATGAAAATTAAGGAAATGCTGCTAATCAAAAATATATGGAGGATTAAGATAATGGTAATACTTCTTTAAACTAAAATGTCTAATAAGATGGATACTATGCTACATTTTCAAATAAGCAAATTAACAACTAAGCAAGATTTGCTAATTAGCTTTAAGGATAAGGAAATAATAAAAGTGGCAGTGAACATTAAATTTCACAAAATAATTTAGAAAAATCGTAAACTAAAATTCGCTAACCTCCATCTTAAACTGATATTTAAAAAATGTATAATCCTAAGTTCGCTGTGAAACCATCTTCTTAAGAATTTAATTTGAAAACATTTGATAACAAATCTCAATATTCCGAAGAAGTCTTGTAATAAGGTGGAAGCAGCAAGAATCTAAAATTGAAAACAGTGAATTAAGCTAATTAAGATTAAAATATTATGCAATCAGTTAATAGATAGCCATATGACGAATAAAAGTAATAAAAAAGTATTTAAAACTTTTAAAGAAGCACTTTTACCCACTTTGTAGCGAGCTAAAGCTAGTTAGGAGGTTAGGGCAAAAAATTGCTTCCAAGTAGTGTAATTAAACTAAAAACAAGAAGCTAACTCCCAACTAACGATGAATATTATGGTCATAATGTAAGTCCTACACATGTTCATGAAGAATAAGAATATTTTGAACCACAAATCAATTCTCTCTAAAACTTTGATCAAGCTGAAGATAAGCAACACTAATTTTTAGATATTAAAGAGGATAGAGAAAAATTTGTTTAATCACACAATTCAAGAGTTTCTTCAATAGCCCAATTATCTCGCTAGCTAGATTCTCATGATCATGAAATTTCATAATTATCTATAGGCTAAACCTAAAAGTAAAAAAGTAATAAATTTAGTGATTAAAAAATAGGAGTTTAAGTTTATGAGCAAATTATATAAGATGTTTAAGAAGAAGCTACTCCATAAAACTAAATGTATTATTGAGTTTACTTTATACATTGAAATAATATTATATGTAAAATTAATTTTTTTATCTTTCTATTATGTAAAAACTAAGTCAAATCATTTTTTTAATTAAATCTTTAGTAGCAAATCCTAATTTAACTCATTTTTTTGTTTGAATCAAAATTAATTAGCTAATATTTATTCATTTAAGCATATATTTAATTAAATTATTTTTTTTTGCATTTTAAAATTAAATTTAATCGAGTTAAATGTCAAAAAATAAATAAAAAATTTGATGTAACACAAAAGGTAATTAGATATTATTTACTTTTTTAAGATTATAATTTAAAGAAAAACTAAAGGTATTATTCACATTTTCAAAGAAAATTATTTAAAATGATGATCTTTTAGATTTTAAGATTTTTTAATAGTTAAAAATTAATATTGGCTTATTTTGACATAATTTTTTAATAAAAATAAAGTAATCTGAATTTATCCTTCTTAAGATTTTTTCATAATTCATTCAAAATAGCTTTAGATCAAACTTCAAATTTATCAATATTTTTTCAAATGAAATACTGAATATTAGTTGAATAAATTCAAGTTTGTAATGTTTCAGTTGTTTCATAGCTGAAATATTTAATTTTCATAATTTTAAATTTTAAATATTGTTAACTACTTTGCACTATTATTTTTCCAAAATTTGGATTTTTATTCTCATTGTTATAATTTTTTAATTATTTTTAAAATAAATAATAAAAATTAGTTAAGAAAGAGTTGATTTTATGTGTATACTTTAAAGAGATTAAATTATCTTTTAAAATTAACTTAAACACTTTTTGTTTAATAAAAAGAATGATTTAAATAAGTTTGTAATTTAAATATAGAAAAATCAAGATAATCTTATAATTAAAACAATAAAAATAATAAATTAACTCTCTTAAAACTAAAAACTCAATAGCTATGTACGAAATATGTTAAATATAACAGTAATATTATAGTTAGTAATTAATAATATATTATTTTCATCAGAAAAATAAATCCTTGCAATATATTTTATTTGTGTCTGATAAGAAAATGTATTGAATTCATCATATGTTTTAAGAGTTTATCTATCTATAATCAGTAATCATTCAGTGACTAAGTTGTTAAGTAGCATTTCTTAATTGAGATTGGCTTGAGTGTTATAAGAGGAAATCAATCAGAACTTAAGGCTCATATCTTCTGAGGTAGGAGGCTGAATAGACTTAAGATGCTGGAGTTACATTGTCTTATCTGATTTTCCAAAAGACTTCAAACCTTGAAGTCATTATATCATTAAAGTCTCCTTATAGTTCAATTTTATCAACATTATCAGTTTTGAAATCACCTTGTTGAATTTCAGAAAGTTCAATAGGTCTGCGTTTTTATGACATTTAGCTTGACATTTTCTATGAAACTTCAAGAGATGTTGAGGAGGAATTATTCGTGTTTGGTAATTACTGAGTTTATTAAGCTGCTTAATTCGCATTAGATTGAATCTAGCTAAGTCTTGAACCACTTCTGTGTGCTGTTTGAGGTTATTAAGGCTGTGTGTTAGTGACTTGTTCTTTTTCAACTTATTGAGATTGGCTTTTGCTTCCCAAATTAGAGCTAGGTTATGGGACTGATTTTTCTTTATCTTCATCTTAATTGAAAGGCTATGATCTTTTAGCAGTTGGTCTCTTTGAATTTGGAACTAAGCTTCTTTTTTTAGAATCCTTTTCTTCATCAACCTCTTCAGTTTCTATGTTGTTATTTTCATTTTACAATTGTTAAGAAGTATGCTTAGTACTTTCTTTCAAGCTCTTATTCTTATTGAGTTAATTCTAAGTAGCAACTTTTTCTTCATAAGCTATTACATCATCCTTGATAGCTATTAATTATCCAACATCAACCCATTATGGTTAAGAAACATCTATTTAAATTAAATTAGCAAAAATATTTTAATTAAAAGTTTTTATTTAAGATTAATAAATTACTTTAGAAGCGAATCAAATATTCTGTTTACCCATCAAGAATTCTTTTGTCAACAATTTCTTCAAATACGAGTTCAGTTTCATCTGCATCAGCATTGTTAGGCTCTTCAAAGCCACCATCATTTTTATCTTTTTTACTTTCGGATTATTGTTGAGCTTCTTCAGCTTAAATCTCTGACTCTGATTAGGAACTGATAGATTTTCTTCTTGAAGATGGCTAGAATTTTTTTACAGCTTATTTTTTATTGTCTTCTTTAGAGGTTTAAATTTCCTCTTCTTGAGGTAAAGATTTGCTGATAGAAGAGTTCAAAGATAGCCTGCTCTTTTTTTAAGGTTCTTTCAAAGCATTTACTCTAGTGATAGGTCCAGATGGCTAAGGCATTACATTAGCTTTTTGCTTCTTTTCAAAGGATTACACAATTTCTTTGACATTCAATAGATGCTCATAAGGTTCCCATGTAGAGTCTTCAATAGGCCAGTCTTTTTAATATTTGATAAGAATTAATAAACTATATAAATAAATAATTTTTTAAAGTACTTTCCCATTTGACAAGGTATTCTTTTTGTTTAGTCTTAGGGTTATATCTAGAGTCTAAGATCTTTTCAACTTCATATTGATCCTCTTCTTCCTCATCACTCTCAGAGTTATAGTCTTATTTTCTCTTTTATTTATTTAAGTTCTTCTTTTAAGACATTTTCTTAATCTAAATATGGCTTGTTTAGCTTGCTAAATAGGATAGTTTTTTAATTTTTTAAATTTATTATTTTATTTGAAATTATTAAAATCTTTGGTTGGCTAAATAGAATTTAAAATAATTGTTTACAAATTATTAGAGTGATTTGACAGTAATAAAAAGCTTAGCTATATCTACATATTTATCAAAAACTTTAATTTAATCAAATTCAAAATATTTAAAGTCCTCCTCTACATAATTAGACTCAGTGAAAAAGACTCAAATAATTCGGATGAAATCTCAAATATTAAAAAACAAAAATTTACTAAAATTTTAAAAATTTATTATTAGGTAGGAATAAAATATTATTCTAATAACACTAATGAGAAATTGTGATTTAAAAGTTAATTAAATGTAATTTAGAGTAGATGAAGAAAAAATGAATATTTATTTATGTTCATTATTTCTTAAAACATTTATGAATGCCTTGTTTGTAACTTATTTAATTGTATTTGAAAATTTTGAAAATAATTAATGAAATAGAATTTGATTTATTAATTCAGTTTTATAATACTTTTTGTATTTATTGTGTAAATTTTTTTTTTTTGGTTTTGACTTGATTAATAGGGTAGGTAGATTGATGAAAAGATTAGATTTTTTTTAATTAATTAAGAAAAAAAGAAAGATGTTTTTGTTTGTTTATATGAGTTGTTATATCAGATTACCAAAATAAACAGATTACTGAGAAAACCTCAGCAAACATGTTTATTCGCAGTAGTGCGCAATTGGTAACTAAAACAGTTTAACCGTATAAAGTAAATTCTTTATTCTATCACTTAGACTGTTCATGATAGGGAATTTTTATACCAGTATTAAGTATATAGTAAATATGTATAATTATATATATATATAATTAAAGCTAAGCTACACTCTATATATTTTCTTTCGAAAAATTTATAATAGAGATGCTTGCTTACTCTAATATTTAATTTTGCGGTATATCCTTAAATTTATATTTCTTTGATCAGCATTGCAGCCAGTTTTTCATGATTTTCAATCCCGTAAGGGATATGGCCATCTCCTTCATCATTTGAAATATATAGGTAAGGATTACCTACTGATGATAAAGTTTTTCATTACGGCAGAGGCATTCCAATATTTAAACTTTCTTATAATGTAATAAATTATGGGTTCTTTTGAATAATAATAATAAATTTGATAGTCTTAATTTTAGATTTTAATCTGATTTCAATTCTAATAAAAAATCAGATTTTTGAGCAATTTTTTATATTTTTATTAAACAGATTTGAAAAGTAAACCAAATATGGTATTATTAACCAACTATTTAGCAATATTTATCAAAAGGTTTATAACTTCACTTCAGAAAAGACATTAAATTTGCTTTGAATTTTAGAATAGAGGTTTTCAATAAATGTAAAATCTTGTTATTATATTCTTATCTCATGTTTTTAGCGAAAATAAATTTTTCAATTTTGTGATTGATTTATTAATAATTTGGATTAAATTTATAAGAATGATAACAAAAATGTTTAGACTGCATTTATCAAAAAAGTTGTTAATGTATGAAAATTATTAAGTAAATCATCAAAGTTAATAGCATGGTTTTATTAATCCAATATTTTTGCAGTGTTCTTATCTAGTAATTAATGCCAAACTTAATTATATTTGAACTCCTACTTCTATTTTTATATCAAATGTAGCAAAAAAAGTATTGGCTGGAATATGTAGCAAATTTTATTCTTTTTTAAATTGATAGAAGTTCATCAAATATTTACAAAAATATAACAACATAAGGCTAAACTAATATAAAAATGCTAAGGCAAGCATTTTACATGACATATAATACTAATTATAAGCTTTTTAAAGTAAATTTGATACTTATTTTTATTCTTAGAATGAATTAATTTTGATAAACTTTAAAATAGTATAAAAATTATTTTAGATAAAATAATCTTCTTTTTTAGAAGAAATAAATAAATATGATGGAGATATAGAAATTGTGAAATAATTTTAAAATTATATGTTTGAAGCTTTTAAAAATATGATTTATATATTAGGAAGCAAGAAAGCATGTTAAAAAATTAATCTTTTAAATATTGAAAAAAATAATAAGCCAGCTTTAAAAAATAGATATAAAAATAAATGAAAAAAAGATAGTTATTACTTTTAATATTGTTCTGTAGTTAGTTTCTATTTAGGATTAGCTAGCTAAATAGCATTCATATTATTTTATTAATTACATGTTTAAAAATTAAATTCTCTATTACTCTATAATCATTAAATTTAAAGATAATACTATTTTTTATTTAGTTTAATTTTAAATTTTAAATACTTACTTGACATTTATACAATTAAAATGTAAAATTATAATTTTATAAAAAAAATCACAATAAATATAATAAATTTACTTTAATTATAATTTAATTTAAGAAAATATTGATTATTTATATAAATTTATTGTGAAATATTTAAAAAATAAAACTAAATAACCTTATAAACACTATTTGCTTGCTTATTTATTATATCGCTTGATATTATTTTGATCATTAAATTAAAGATGCAAATAATAAGTTAACTAATAGTAGTATAGTAACTAACTCTTTTTATTTTTTTATGTACATACCATTTAGATACATGACTAACCTTGAATCTATTAAAATATTTTAATTAATTTAAAAGCATAAAATTAAAATTAGAAATTTATTTATTTTAAAATAACAAATATTAATTAACTTTTTTTATTTTATTATTTAATTTTAAAATTAAAACCTTAAATATAATCAATTAAATCATATTAAATTAATAAAAATAAATACTCTCTTATTTAATTAAGATTAAAGAGGATGTTATATTGTTGTTTATAATTTAAACACTTAAATAAATAAATACCTTTATAACTGTTAAAATATAGTTGACATAACTATTAATACAAATAAGTTAAAATTATTCAAATAGAATAAAAGAGAATATTAACTAGCTCTTTAATTTATAGTGTAAATTTTTATGCCCTACTGATCTTTTGCTAATTAAAATGTAATTACTAATATTCTATTAAATATTTAGTATAAATAATAAAGTCTATTCAATTATGATTAAATACTAGTAAAAAAATCTTTGTTTTTAAATAGCATTCCCAAAACTTATTAAAACTAAAATTTAAAAAAGCTTAAATAGTAATTAAAATATTTTAAGAATAAGATACTTTTAAAGATTCGAAATGATTTTCATAATAAAAATAAAAGGGAATATTTTAATTTTTTAAATGTATGGATAATTTGATGTTTATTTAAAAAAATGAATTAATTATTATTTATTAAAATTAAATTTTAAAATTAACATTTCTAAATCTTTAATAAATAAATTATATTACTATTTTCATAAAAGATTCAATATTTTGTATGATTTTTATTGCTTGATTATTTGAGGCTCAAAATAGATTTTTCTTTGATTTTCACTGGACCTTGAGTTATAAATCGAATATTTAAAGATTGTATTAAAAATTGTATATAAAAATGAAAATTATAATAAAGGAATCAAATTTCATCTGTTTTTGGTTGAAAAATAGCAAAGTGTACTCTATATTTATTAATGACCAAAACTGATAGAATGCTCTGTTTATAGTATCTTAAATGGAAAAAAGATGCAGAAAAGAGGCAAACATATGATTCAGAGCTGATAATTGAATAAATTAATGAATGAGTTATTCATTATCAATTATGATTATAAGTTGTAATAAGTAAATAGAAAACTATTCTTTTTTTAAATAAGTTATCCTTGTTTATTGATTAATAATTAAAAGCAAAATAAATAAATAAATAATTAATTAATATTCAATCTAATAAAGCAGTAGGACTCAACTACAATATAATTCAGCTTAAATATTAAAGATAGCTAAGATAAATTTACACAGCAAAAAAAAAAGCATTTGATAAGAATATTTCCTCAATACTTTAACTGGTATAGGAAAGTTAAGAAAATATTGATTTCAAACATTTGAATATACTGACCTTAAATAAATTTGTGAAACTTCAAACCAAGTAAGTGATTTTAGTATTTCTTCTAAGAATTATTTGTTACCAGCACGATTAAATCATTAGAATATTTTTAATATAAAAGGGTCATTTTAAAATCTAGCTTAGCAATATGAATCTTGGTAAAAGTAACGAAGATCGCAAGAAGCAGAGACTTGCGAACGCTTAAAATATCTTAAACACCAACATGACTGGCAATAGTTTTTATAAGGGCAATAATCTTAATAATAATCCAACCAGTTAACTCAATTAAAATGCTCAAAGAGGAAGTGCTTTTGATGATCTGTAGTTAAACGATTAGTTTTTAAACTAATTTTAGCAAAAGGATAATTCAGCAGATTTTTCATAAAAGTCAAACGTGATGCTCCCATTCGATGATACTCATTAGAATAATTTAAACAATTCCTCGAATAACATCAACACATAAACAAACATAATGGGGAATAATAACTAGTAAAATAATTGCATTGTTTATCACCAAATAAAATTTTATTTTATGCAAACCTCCTATTAAAAAATAAAACCTTATGGTTTCTTCTTAAAGAGAAAAAAAGAATTTGTGATTCATCCATCAGCTTATTTTTGTTTAAAAAATACAATAAGATATTCTGAAGATTCACTTACATGCTTAATTAAGCAATTAATAGTCAAGAAATAATGAATCAGTGAATGTAGTTTGTTAAAAATTAATCCAGTGAGGTTAATTATCATAAAAATAAATGTTATTTTAAATACAACTACAATATTTTTTGCTAAGTTTTTTTTAACAAAATCTACTTTCTCTTTTAAATCTTACCCAAATTGATCTATCTATCAATTTTCATTATATTTATTGCTAATAAATTTATTAACTGATTTTAAATAATAAAGACAAAGCTCCATGAACTATATAGCTGGTGCTGGTGGCAATAAAAATCTCAACAACACATCATAGAACAATATTGTTGTTACTTAAAACAATACTTTGATAACTTAAAATAATACCTTAATTACTTAGAACAATCTACTTTAAACCAATAACAAAAATTAAACAGCTAACAACAAAAATGTGAAAGCTCAATTAGCTCCTATTTCCAGTGAAAGAGGCCAAATAGAAACTAGCAGCGGCAAGTTCGATATAAATAGACTTGAAGAAATGATTACTAATAACTAAACAAAGATTACCTAGCCTAATGCAGTTAACAATAATAGCAATCTTAACAATAAAAAGTAATAGCAAAGCAACATTTTTTAAAAAAAGCAATCAAGAGGATAGAAATAAAACAATCCCTCAGGATTGATGCAGGTTAAGGGAAATAACAGCCAGGGAGTAAATAATAACTAAACTATTAACGACCCAAAAACTAAAATGAATACTGACAACATGACCAGTTAGAATTTGCTCTATAATTCTAAAGAAATATAAGATACTATTGATAATGGATCTGGATTTGAACAAACAAAAGGCCATAACATTCACATTCTCGATGATGAAGATCAAACAAGTACAAAAAAAGGTAAAATAATAATAATAATCTACTTACTACTACATAAAGTTCACAAGTGAAAGTTTATTTAATAAGATGATTTAAAATTTACTTTCAATTTAAAATATTTTTTTAAAATTTATTTTTAGGTGGCTTGTATCAAGCTACAGTGACTCCCTCTTAAAGACGTAAGAGTGTTTATGATGAAGTAGAAAAACTTCCTTCAAAATCAACAATAGAAATTTTAGGAATAATTTGCCATGCTTAAGCAAAACTTTGTGTTCTTATATGCTAGGGCATTAGAGTGCTCGCTCAAAAATTCGAAAATTGTGTGAGTAAAATCTTTAGAAGCAGAGTTGGCTCTGAACTTATTTGGTTATTCGGAGCTGTTTTTATTTGCTGGCTAGTTTATATGGGAATCACATATGATTCGAGAGATATTACAGTCTCAGATTAATATGATTCATTAAAGCAGTATATTTCTAATAATATAATTTTGGGATCATTTATCTTTATCGCCTATGGAATCATTTTCCTCTCAATTAGAAATTGGACAGCTTACCTATTACTATTCTTTTTCTAAGCTGTTCCATCACTGATTATATTTATGTACTATGTCTATGTAATTTTCTTTAATGTTAAAGAAAATATTTAATTTCTCTATATATATAATTATAGGATACTTTAAAGCTCAGAAATAGATTACACATCCCATCACCTGACTACATTTAATGTGCATACATTTTTGGTTTATATTTCTTTTGGATGGCAACTTTCTTTGTTATTAAAGATCTTAAGTAAATAATAAAATTCAAACTATATTTTGATTAAGTTTTATTTTTAATCAAGGCAAAACTTCAATGTCACAGCAAGAAATTTCTTCATGTTATTCTGGTGTATTGTTACTGCTGCATTAGTTATAGGCTACACAGTCTACACCGTATCAACTACTTGGAATTTAGATTTCTATTGGTATTCATATAAAATTTTGTTCATTATTAAGCATTTATTTAAATTTATTTAGGGGAGATCATTATATCAAAATTCTTGCTGGACCTTATATTTTGATTTTAGCATTAAGTTGGATTTATATGCATTTTAGTTTCTTCGATCCAATTCTTTAAAAAGTCCCTGATCGTTAATTAGCAGCAGATGAAAATGAATTAGAGAAATTAGAACAGAAAAAATAATAAAAGAAAAAGTATGAATCTGTTAAGGTAATTATTCCTGATTAAGGTGATGAGTAGCACGAGTCATTTTTAAAGAAGTAATCATCTAATGAACAACATAATGAAAATGACGGTTAGGATTTTCTAGAAGAAGTTCATGATGCTGAAGAAGGTGGTGCTTTTGGAATGACTTAATAAGGTAATATTCTTTTTTTATTTATCATCACTATATCATTTTAGATTTTTTCTAAAATATTTGACATTTTAAAAATAAAAATATAAAATTAAAATGTATCCCAAAAACATTTGATTTTATATAATAAATTTTTTACAAAAAAAATTATCTTTCTTTCTTTATTAAATAAATACATTTAACAAAAAAATTTAAAGTTTAGATTTACAAAATATTGAATAAATATAATATTATTATAAAAGGTGAAACAATTGGAGTAGGCACAGAAAAAAAGGAACCAGATTAGACACCATAAGATTTAACAGAAGAAGAAAAAGCTAAACTTGAATAGGAGAGATTAGAGGCAGAGGAACAAGAAAGACTTAGAATAGAAGAAGAAGAAAAAGATAATGAATTAAGAGAACTTGAAAAGCGTAAATTGCTTCTTAAAATTGAATTACGTAGAGATAAACCTGATCCTAGAATGAAAGTGATCATGTAGAATTACTCTGTTATTTTTTGCTCTTGTGTTTTTGGTGGTAGTTTGATTGTCTTAACTGTAAACTCTATGTTAAATATGGCACATGATTTACAAGTAGGATAGGATAATAACCTATTTTTAAATTAAAGAGGATTCTATTTAAGTGTATTTTACATTTTTATAGTTCCTATTATTTGTCTGTTAGGTACTGCACTCATTTTCTCATAAGCTAGTGATAAAATCAAGCTAATCATTTTCCCTATAGTAGGTGGATTGGTTCCAGTTTTATTTTTCATGCCATTTTCTGTGGTAACAGATTTATTCTATAATCTAAGACCATTAAAAACATTCTTTGCTATAGGCCCTTGCATATTAGGATTGTATTGGGTAAGCTTAATCTTTATTAAGATCAAGAGTGTTTAATTTTCTATGCTACTAAATGGATATATTTGTTTGTTCTTTATCATTCCTTTACTCTATATTCTACCACAGCGCTCAGTCGATTACTATGGAGCATATGACAACATCGCTGAGGGAATAGAACTTGCTTTGATTATAATTGGTATCATTCTGTTGCTCACTTTAGTTTTTATCGATATCTTCCTTGAGATAAGAAAGAGATTCCGTAGAAGAGCTCTAAAAAATAAGTTGAAAAAAGAAGGACGTCGTTAAGAAATTGAAGAAATAGAAAAAGAAGAATTCGAAGAAGGTTAAAAATTTGAAATTTCTAATATCTTTAAGTATGATTTATACGATTTTGGTTTATGGGGAAATGCATTTGGTTACATTTTTACTTTAACTGTGCTCGCATTTATGTATTTCAATTAGCCTAAGTGGATTTCTCTCCAACAATCAGGTGCTATCATTGGTATGCAACCAGTTATACTTTTGCTATTCTTAATATCTTTAATTGTATTGTTACTCAAGATTATTCCTGAAAAGTAAAAAGTAGCAGTCTCTTTCTCTGAATAAATTACTTAACTCGTTGAGAGTAAAGGAGAGAGATAAATCACTCTAGATAGGCAGCACAAGGCTAAAAGAACAGTTCTCATGTTTAGTTTTGTATATGCACCAATAATTCTAGGTATTTTGATAGCTGTGTTCCATAATAACGATGAAGCTAAATCAAATTGCATTACCATGATTATTGGATTCCCAATAGTCGCTATAGTATTCCTTCTTTTTTATAAACTCAAACAAAACTTTGAAGGACATGCTCGTACAGCAGTACCAGCTCTTGTAGTGTTTTGCTGGATCTTCCTTTATCTTCCCTTAGCTGGTATTTTACCTTCAAGGTATTAACCAATATTTATTTATATTTATTATTTTAATTTGCTTGTAATTATAAAATAAAAGTGTTTTATATCTCTCAAATGATGACGAGTCAGATGTGAATTATGAAAGGCTTCTTCTTGGATTCCTAATTATTTTGTTATTCCTTGGTATTGCTCTTTTCGCTATTTTCATTCATTTATACTTCAAAAGAAGAGATTTCGAAAAGAAATTCCTCTTTATAGCATCTAAGCTCATAAGAAAGCTTGCTAAGGTTCATGTTAAATCTGATTATCATGTCATTAACTTGATGTATTAGGTAAGTTATATTTTTATAAATAATTTTTATTAAAATTTTTTTCGAAAGGGTTATATTAGCAAAGGAGCTGAAGGAATAAAAGAAGCTTTAATTAATCTGTAGAAACCTGTTTACTATGCTGAAGTTTCAGACAAAGATCCCGACCCTCGTTATTCCAAAATTATTATAGATGCATATGCATATGAGAAGTTAAATAAAAAAGAAAAAACTAACCCAAATAAATGTTGGGATAAGTTTGTTAGTTGGTTCTTCTATCTATTTTGTTGCTGTTATAAAGATTACTATGCACGTTTGATGGCATAAATAGCTGCTGAAAGGAATAAAAATGGAGCAGGAAATGGAGACGACTCTGACGGTAACAAGGATCTCTAAAATATTATGGATGAAGCTCTTAAAAAGCAATAAGAATAAGAAGAAGAGGAAGAGTTAATCATCGAAGAGGTAAATTTTTTTATTATTTATCATTCATTCTTAATAAAAATATAATAATAAAAACTAAAAATTACAAATTTTTTTATCTTTCATTTGAATTAATAAGAGGAAAATTTTATTTACTATTCTAATTGCTAAAACCTTATTTTTAAAATAGGATCCATGGCTTAAAAAATACATCATCGATAAGAAATTCAGACCTATTCATGAAAAAATTATTGAACCATTGAGAAGATATGATCTTGGTCAATAGTTAGAAATAAGTAAACCATGGACAGATGCTTTCTTGAGAAATGTGTTTTATGTGTTTGCATAAGGCTCTTCGACCAAATTCGATGGGCTTAAGTGGAAAGACTATGTTATGTTTAAAGAATTGCTAATTAAAGGTGGTGTAATTCCATGTGATGAAATACAAGATCATGAGATAGATATCATCTTTAATAAATTTACTTCTGTAGATGGCAAACCTAATAAAAAGCCTATTTCATATTTTGAGTTCCCTAAAATCTTAAAAGAGGTTGCAAGAAGGAAATATCCTTTCGAATTAGATATAGATGAAGCTCTTGGTAAATTATGTAAAAACTGGCTCTATCCTTACTTACTTTGGAACCTTCCACCTATTCGTGGTCTCTATAGACATGAATGGGATTACGTCTTGTTCTTACTTAAACTTTACGGATTGGATGATTTATATAAGGAACTTATCGAAGAAGATGAAGGATTTTACTACAAACTTAAGAAGGTAAAAAAATACTTATTTTTATTAAATATTTACTAAAAAGTCGTTTTAATAAATTTAGGAATTAGGATTAATGCCTAAGGACGAAACAGACGATATCATTTTACCTGATATTGACGCCAGAATGAAGAATAGAAAATCAAAATGCTAGAGATGTATGGAAAGATTTAACAAATACATGAAATCTCTCATGGAAAACACTAGCTATTTCTGTAAAAGTTTATGCCTGTTAGATAAAGATATCAAGAGTAATGGAAAAGATGAAATAGACTTAGAAGTCAATATGATCAATAATGATCTCTTGGCTCCATAGTAATATGGTGCAAAGAAAAAGAAAAATGGGCAAGGATACATTCATGAAGAATCCCCAGATTGGCCTGAAATTGTAGATATTATGGTCGATGAAATTTAACATTAAGAAAAGTAATTTGCAAGACTTAAAGACAAAGAAATTGGTCTCATAGAATTAAGAAGCAATTTTACTAACAGATTTTTCATATTCTTCAAGATTCTTGAATACATTGGAATGGCATTTATTGCTTTCAGACCTGCAGTAACTTAATGGGGATTCAGCACCATCATTTACCAAATCCTTAACGCAATGGACACTGAAATACCACAAACTGTAATTTTTTAAATAAAATGATTATTGAATATCACCATAAAAATATATTCTAATTAATAAATTTTGAGCAACACCCATTTATTAAAAATTCTTTTTTTAGCCTTAAAAAAAGTTTTTTTTTTTTCTCACTTAAATAAATAAATTCTCTATCGATCATTTTGCATTCTTTTTGATTAATTTAGGATTAACTTTCTCAAAATTGTAAACATTTTTTTTAAATAAAACATTAAGAATTTCTCAATCAAGTTTGGTGTAGGCCTTGGTCTTTCTATTGCATTCTTCTTATTCTTGTATAAATCAGTTCAGAGAATAAAAATACTGAAATTCGGATCAGTAAAAAAACTATTTTATTTAAAAATTCAAATAAATAATAATTTACAAAATATTTAGTGTGAGTAAAAGAACAAGAAGTTGTATTGGAGCGCTGATTTCTGGCAAATTTAATTCTTGAGTTTGGTAGGTGTAGCTATGATGTTCTGGATTTTCAAGATTCTATTAGATGGCATGTCTTGTGATTATTCTGTGGTAAAAATCATTAGCATTTTCAAATAATATTAAATTTTTTTGATAATTTATTTTCTTCTATTATTAGGTTCCTAAATATTTATATCAATAACCAGACTTTATTTGCTTAGAATAAAAACAAATAACTTTGATTGGTCTTGGTGTCTTGGGCATATTTATCTTCTATCCTATGGCTAGTTTCTTGTGGCCAAACGTTTAGTACTAGAATAGATCTCTAGATTTAAGATATGATCCAACTTATTTAGTTATTTCTACTCAAGTTAAATTCTTACTAGCTGGTGGTACTGCTTTCCTTGCACACCCAGACGTTTAAGTTTATTACTTTGCCTTCTCAACTCTCCTTCTTTTATTGTTTGCATTTTTAACAAATAAAATGAAACCCTGTCTTCTTAAAAAGGTAAATCCTTTAGATATGGGAGGCTATTTCCTATGTGGCTGGGTAAAAATTTATTTTAATAAATTACTCCTTTTTAAGTTTTAATTTATAAAACAGTTCCATTTAAGTGCATTAATAGCAACAGCTACTAATAGTACAACTATTGCTTGGATTGTCCTTGGTGTAGGTGCTTTCTTGATTTGTCTTTTATCTTTATTTAACTGGAAAATCATCCATGACAAAGATGTAGCTGATAGAGAAAAAAGAATGGCAAATGAAAAGAAAGATATAAACCCAGAAGCATAAGTTTAGGAATCTGCTGAAGAAATCGCCATAGAGCCATAAGAACCTGAACCTGTTATGGATGTAGATAGAGTTCTTTATGAAGAATGGGATCAAGTAATTGATATTAATTTTTTAAATTTCAAATTTAATTCTTTTTTTATAAACAGTAAATTAAAACCTATGACCCAGAACTTCTCAAAATCACTAAAGAGCTCTAAGAGACTAGAAAGAAAAGAGTTGAAGAGAGAAACAAAAAGCTTAAAGAACTTGAAAGACGTTAAAAACTAATAGCACAAATGGACAAAGAAGACGAAGAAGATGGCATTAAATCTAAAGAAAAAGTACCTGGTGAAGATGATGAAGACGATTTAGAGGCTTAAAAGAAAAAAGAAGAGAATGCTGGACTCCAGAAAAAACCAACAATCAAACTTTGAAATGAATGAATAAATAAACAAATAAATTACTTACTTCCTAGATTTTCCAAAAACTAAAATAATTCAAAGAAAAAACATACCTAAATTAATAAATAAATAAATAAATACTTCTTTTATTTTATATTAAACAACCATAATTTGTAGCTCAATCTAAAATCTTTATATTAATTTAGTTGTTAATACTTTATTTTTAAAAAACAATTACTTTTATATAAATTTCAAAATCTTTAAATTAATTTAGTTGTTAATACATTATTTTCAAAATTTACTTTTACTTTTTTAAAATCTATTTTAATAATATATTAAAATTTACTATACAAAATAATTTTTTAATTCATAATTTAAATATTTATTTTATTTACTAAGGGTACTTGTAAAAAGTAAAAAGGCATCATTTCATTTTCAGTTAGATTAAAATATTGAATAAATATTTTAATTGATCATAAATACTATTTAATTTAATAAAACCTAGAATTATGTTTACCTAAATTAGTTCAAAATTAAAATGGAATTATAAAACAACCAAACAGAGTTTTTAAACTATCAAGTTAATTTTATCAAATAATAAAAAGGTAATTATGTAAATAAAAATAAAAATGATTAAATTATTTTTAAAGTTTAGATTGATAAGAAGATATTTACATTAAAATTCTGAGAATCAAAATATTATTATATTATTAAAATTTTTAATAGAAATAATTTGAACAATAACTACTGATTTAAATTGTTAAATATTTAAATATTTCTAATAGAATGACCTAGCTTCATGCAAACATTTTACATATAAAAAATAGAAATTATTTCAAAGATTTGATAGTTAATTTTAAAAAGCAAATATTTATTGAATTTTAGATAAAATTTATAAGTTGGAATCATTAATAAATATTTAGATTTTAATTTATGTTATCTGATTATTAGTTTTCATAGAATTTATTTAAAAAGGTAATAGTATTTCATCATGGTAAAAGAATAGAAAAATGGATAGAAATAGAAAGATAGATTCTTAATATAAAATGTAAACATATCATAAATGTTATTATTGTGTGAATTTTATAGAAATTTATTTCCATATATAAATAAAGGAATTAAAAATCCTTAGTAAGATATGTTACAATAGAATATAAATAATTAAGTAGTCATTATAAACAATAAGAATATTTTTTAAATTTATTTTTTGAATAGTAAAAATAAATAGATAGCTTCATATATAACATCAATTATTAATTGAAAGTAGGTCTTAAATATAAAAAATAGATTTGAGAGAAATAAAATGAATAAGAATTTATTAAGTGTAAGTGGTAACCCTGATCATGAAGAAGAAGAAAAGCAATAGATTAAAGTCGTTAAGAGTGAATATGTAACTGGCTTGAATTCTACTTTAAAGAATACAAATAATCTGCAAAGCAATCTAATTAAAAACGACAATTAACCAACAATTACAAATAAAAATATAAACAGCAATTATGACGATTTTAGCAATGTAAAAAATCCACTAGAAGATGATGTTAATCCTTTACATTCATAGTATCCACAAAATAATACCCTTCCTCCTAACCCTATGATGCATAATGTTAATAATCCACTAGTTGACAACAATCCAAATAATTATGGCTAGACAAATCTGTTTGGAAACTACTAAAATTAATACTCTTAGCCTATGCCCAACTATCAACAGCAACAAGGAGGATTTCCAAATTAAGGATTTTAAAATAATTAAGGCTATTATAATTAATAATATTAACCTCCTTAGTACAACTCTCCATATTAATAACCTCCATAATAATTCAATGTTTAGTATCCAGGATAAAATAACTTGTCTTAAGATTAGGCAATGTACAGATCGGAAAATACAAATAATGAAGGTTTCTCTATTACTGAAGATTAAAAGAAATATCTAATAGTTGGTATTATAGTCTGTTTAGTTTTAATTGTATTAATATTTTGAATTAAGTTGATTGACCAACCTATTTTTTCAACAAAAATACCAAAGTGTTTATTAAATTGCAATATAGAATTAATCTAGAACATGGAAATATTAAACGTGAATACATAAATGATTTTTAAGAGAAATAACATAAATTTATAATTGAAGTATATTTATATTTGTAAACTCTATTTTTTTCAGCAAATTTTTTATAAATTCATCTATTAACTTATTCATCAATCATATTTTTTTTCTTCTTCCTCTTCTTATTTTTGTAAATAAAAAAAGAATAGTATTTAATATTAGAATCATTATAAATAATTCAATATAATAATAATCTATTAATAATAAATATTGATAGAGCTATTTTTTTTATCTATTCATTCTATTACTTAATTAATCATAAAGTTTATTTAAGTTTCTACTTGAAAAATATTTTAAATAAATTTACAATTAAACGATTTGTTTTATTTTAGTTTATTTTTTTGAAATATTTTAGAAATTATTACTGACTTTATTGATAATTCAAAAAAAAGATATATCTCATTTTTCTCTATAATTTAAACATAGTTTCTTTGGAAATATTTTTTATATAATTAATTTTAATTAATCAATATTTTACATTTACAAACAAAAGTAAGAACAGCTGTTTACCAAACAGCACAAACAGACAAATTAGATATTTAAAATATGTTTTTACTAAGTACATTTATTATAATTAAATAACTAGAATTATTATTTAATTCATTTCACTAAGATAGCTAATTTTTGGTATTTATATTTCACAATATTTTTAGTAATTAAAAATTGTTATCTTATAATTATTTTGAAGTGGATTAAATATTTTAAAAACAAGTATAATGATTTTACTTTATAAAATTTATTTACTTTATCTAAATAAAAATTTTCTTTTAAACTAAATCTTCTTAATATTTTTTGAAAATTTTATTGAATTTGAATTGATTTTAATAAAGATATATCGAAAAATAACTTAAAAAATAAATACTATTAAAATAATAGCTAAATATCTTTTTTTCTTATCTAATACAAAGACTGTTTGTTTAATATAAAAATACCCAAAAAATGTTAAATTACTTATGTTCATAGCTGAGTTTGTTTATTTGATCTAATGGGTGATAGTTTTGCCAAATAATAAATGTATATTATGTTTGTAAAAATTGAAAAGACATATATTTAATTTCTATTGAAAGTTTTATTTTTCTTAATAGATTCTGAATAGATTAAGTTCAAAATAAATGTTCATAATAGTAATTAAAGAAATCAATTTAACAAAAAAAGATGATTTATATGATAAAAATAGAGTAATTAAATTACTAAAGTTATATATTCTTCATTATTAATTGCTTATTAACTGTTTTTAGATTAGAAATACCAAAATTAATTTATCATTAAAGCATATTTATTGATATTTATGCCATTTTTGAAAGCAAATTATAACTATTAATACTTCCATCTTTTCATAATTTATATGTATTCTCTATCTATTTATTTTCATATAATATTTATTCAATTAATAATTTTAATTTTTAGCTAATATGTCAATAACTTAGAAAGATTCCAACTAAAATATATTTTTTTTATTATACAAGTTTTAAATAGAAAGCTTTTGATTATAAATAAGATATTTTTTAATTTTGTGTTAATTATAAGGTTTTCATTTAATAAATAACATAATTTATCAAAGTTTTTCTTTTTATTTTGTTTTTATCCTTTTTCTTATGAATGTATTTTAATTAAATTGAATGTGCTTTGATTTGACTTATTTAACATTTTCCTTAATTTTTTAACCTAAGAAAAACTAAGAAAAAGAAAATTATTGATATATGCTTTTTAAACACATATTTAAAATTCTCTTTAAAGTTGACTAAAAACAAAACTAAAGTATTTACTTTTAAGCTTCAAATATTCAGATATAAAATGTAAAATATGTCATTTTTTAACAACTATTTTATTAATCATCAAAAGATGCTCAATTATTTTTTTAACGAAAATATACTTATCACATTAAAATATGTTGAATTATTTAGGTTCTATCATAAAACAAAAGAGACTTTTTTGTGCTAAAAAAAAATATAATTTCTTAGATAATTTAAATTAATATACTTTGTTTATTATTTATTAGATAGTTTAAAATTTGTAAAAAATAAAGCTATTTTGTTTTAATTTATAAAAAATTAAAAAATTATTTTAGAAAATTTTACTAACTTACTTATATTAAAGGAGTATGTATGCTTTTATATAAACATATTGGATAAATAGTTAAATTAAGTTAAATAGTTTATATCTATTGAATATTTATATACAATTTATGATGCTACAATTTTAATTATTTTCATTTGCTGATTTATATATATGCAAATCTTTAGCTGTTAGTTGGATAATTCCATTCTTCGTTATTTATAGGATTATACATGTTATTACTAGGGTTTTGTTTATTATTTATTTGAGAGTTTTGTGCAGAAGCATATTCTTTTAGGTTATTACTTGCTTAGGCAAGTTTAGATGAGAAAATATTTTAATTTCTTTTAATTAGTGTTTAAATGCCTTGTTTTTCATTTTTGGTTATTATATTATTTGGAGATTGCATATTCATAATATCGTAAGAAATAATGTTGATTCCTTCGCATTCTGTTTATTAGTGATTATTTATTTGGTTTATGCTGCCATTACTACTGTTCAATAGGCTAGACGGGAAGGTTATCTCTTGTTTGTTAGAGTACTTGCAACTAGTGATTCCATTATGAATCTGATTAGGATTTCCGTGGTTTTATATTTACTATTATTATTAATTACTTACTAGTTATATTGCTTTGGACATATCCACAGATTTATTCAATCCTCTAATCTTTCTAGTGTATATATTTTTGCTATTTGTAAATTAATCAGGTATCATGTAGTTTGCTTATTAGCTTGCATCAGACACACCTTACTCATCTATTATTTAACATGCGTTTTGGTTTATATTTTCTTTTTAGTTTATTATTTGTTAGCTTGGTAAAAAAGCAGAATTTCTTCTTACTTAAATACTCACTTATTAAGATCGAGGGTTAGCTGGTATTTTATTAACTATCTAAGATTATTAAAATTCTTTTTAATATTAATCAAAGTGCTAATTCTTGCAATTTTACTATTAAGATTGTTAATTTAATTGTTGAATGTCTTATTATTACTAAAAAGAATGAGTTTATTAATTTTTTATCTATTAATAATTAGATAATTACAATGGTTGATGCTAGTATAATTATGCTTGTTAGAAAATCTAGTTGTTTTGATTAAACTAAAAATTTTTTTGCCTTTCTTAAATCTGATTGTACTAGGCATAATTTAAGAGCTAGTTAACATCTTAATTTTAAATTTGCGCTAGCTCTCTTTTTTCTTTTTCTATTCTATTCACCATAGTTTTTTAAATGAATTATTTATCTATCGCTTCTTCTTCTTCTACTATGTAGAATACGCTACTCTCTTTCTCATTTTATGCCTATTAACTGCATGGAGGGGGAGCATTAATTATGTTTTTAACTTTAAAAACGCTCTTTTTATATTGAGGAATTTATTTCCTTTAGTCTGCATTATTATCTTCTTGATGAGAACACATCGTGTTTTCAAATGAAAGTATGCTTACAGAGTTATCCGAAATGCTCAAATTTTCAAATTGTGTTATTTCTTGATTTTTGCTGTTATCTTTAATTGTTTCATTGGTTAGTAATTGAGAAAGCTTTCCGCTATTCTATTCACTGTTATTATACTATTTATTATTTTAATTATTGTAATTTATATTCAGCTTAAATTTTTATTTTTGCTAAAAAGGATTTTATGTTTCTCTATCTAATGGAATGTTGTAGGCTGTGTCACAATTCTATTTGTTCATCGCATCATCAAAACTGTTTCCAGAATTTTTATTTGTCTAGTTATAGTTCTGGCTAACTTTATTTTCAATACTAGGAACAATAGAATTCTTTTAGACATTAATTTAGTCTGAGTAATGAGGTGAAAACTATTATTGATGGTTTAAGTGAGATTATGCTAATAAATTAGCTTATTATTGTCTTTAAGAGTTTGTTTGGCAAGAATCTCTGACTTTATCTCTTTGAGTTAGTTTCTATTTTAGCTAAGCTATTTCAACTAACGCTTCTTCTGTTGTAATTCTTGTTTGAGCACTGAAATCGCTCATCTAAGATAAAAATTATGCAAGTTCCTAGCCATAAAGTAATTCAATATTTTATAATCTTTCTTAATACATTTAATAATTAAAGGTTCTTTATTACCAATCATACAAATCTCTGCTTTTTTTTAATGTGCAAGCTTCAAAAAAAACTAAAGCCAAGCTGAAAACATCATTCTCTATTGTAGTAAAAACTATTTTTTTTTTTTTTAAATTTTTAATATTTGCTATTTTTCTGTTAAGCATTCAAACTAACAGATAAAAAAAGTAAAATTTTCATCTTCAGTAAATATAAATAAATAATTTTTTAAATAATGGTTATTAGTAATTAAAAATAATTATAGTTTATTTCGAATGATATGACTGATGCTGAATAAAAATGATTATATTCTTTATAATTAATATTAATATTTTTACTTAAATCTTAATTTGGGTCTAAAAATTCGGGAGACAGAAATCCATCCTGATCTGCTATTATTTCCTCTACAGTTTTGTAATATACATTTCCTGTACAAAACTAATCAAGTAATATAATTGAGCCATCAGATTTACAAGCGATAGAATTGACTCTTATATCGCCATGAAATAGACCAACATAATGAAAGTTATTTAATGCTACTAAAGTATGCCAAAACGTATTGAGCAGTTCTTCTAAATTCCAAAACTGCTTTTTTAGCATTCTTGTAGATATCTCTTTCCTAAAGTTAATTTTAGGTTCTTGAAATAAAATACTAATATTTGAGGGTTTTTCTATCTGATAATAGCATATTTTACAAAGATTTTAACACTGCTGCAGCTCATTATACCTTTTTTATAACGCCCTTAGCTAATCATCTTAGCTGAGTCTAGATAAGACTGTCTAATTGATATTAATTTATATAAATTAGAATAGATATTATTTTGTAAAATTTGAATAAAACATATCAAATAATGCAAGATTAAGATCTAAAAATAAAAAATTCGAAGCAATTTACCTTTAAAACAAATATTTCATTTGTTTCTTTATGAGAAAGCAAATAGGATTAGTTTCCAGGAAGGTTCGCTAACACTGTGAACTAATTTAACACCTCCTAGTTCATAACTTTAATTAATTATTTCTAATATAGCTTGATGATTAATTGAATATTTTTCTTTTACTTTAAATTGTTAAGCTTTTAATATATTTGATACTATCAAATATTTTTTTGCATATTATTTTTGTTAGTTTTTTACAGTTAAAATCCGCAAACATAGAAAAACAAATGATTTATTTAATTAAACATGGATATTTAAAAAAGAGTCGTTGAAATTGAAATCTCTCTATTTTTATTCATTTCGTGAAAGAAAAATAAGTTTAGCGTTTAAAAAGATACTCACTAATTTGATAACTAATTAATGATAGAATAAAGCAATAATAAATAGTAAATAGATAGATATATTCAAGTTAAAAATTATCTTTTCTCAAAACATTAAAACAATAATAGTTTACTTGTGGTTCATCATAAAATACATCGAAAATATTTAAAAAAATAAATTTAATGATTAAGAAAAAATAGGATTTTTATTGATTTTAAGATAAATTTTTTTTCAATAAAATTTTTTTTATTAAATTTTTTCAAATAAAACAATTTCTTAAAGTTGATAAAATAAATAATGCATTTTAAATAATAGTATTTATTAAAATCGATAAACAAATAAAAAACAAAAAATGTTAAACGATCAAAGATATTTTTTATAAATTGCTTAAAATCAACTATGAGAATGTATTAAAAATGAACATGAAAATGCCTTTTAATTATTATTAAATTGTTCAGATTCACAAAACAAATAACTAAAATGTGAAAAATCAAATTAGAAAGTAACATGTTAATTCAGCAAATTAAATAAATAAATAATTGAGTGAATAAATGAATTGAATACAAATTCATTGAAAAATAATTTAAGCTTTATTTATTTGTCTTAAATGGGGAAATATATTCTTTTCAATTTAATTTATTTAATTATTGTTATTTATCATTTTTAAACAAGAAAGTTTAGAAATAAATTGATTCTTTTTATTGATGCAGCTAATTCAAAGTAATAATAAATAATTAAATACAATTTTTTGATTTAAAATTTAATAATCATAAGCAGTATTATACTTTTCTTTATGGTTATGGGGTTATTCGTTGTTGAAGATATCAAATTTTTTAGTTATAACAAGTTGAAGATTCTTAAAAATAAACTAGCACAAATATATTAGTTATTCATTTAATCTACTACAAAATTAAAAAGCTCTAGATTTAACAAATTTCAATCCATCGCAAATAATATTACAATCTATTAATAAGAATGCGATGCAACTAACAGCCAACATAGAAACTTTTACCAAAAAATATTAACAAAAGAACTCATATAATCCTTCCCGCAACTATAAAAATAATTATATTAGATAAATTTTTTAGATAATATTTTTTATATTCAATAAATTTCTTTAAAAATGTAAGAGTTTTAAATTCAAAAAAACTAAAATAATTAGATTTAAAAGTGATTATGTCTGAAAGATAAGTGTCTTTTTTAGGAAAGATAAATAAAAATTGAAGAAAAATATTATTTAAATGCTTGAATTGTATTAGTTTCAATAATTGAAAAAAATAAACACATTATTTATTTTATTGTTATGGATGTTTATCAATATAATATTTTTGTTTTATATAAAAATATTCATTTTTTAATATATTTTTTATTTTATCAAATAAATAAAGCAAAACACACTTATTTTACTTGTGTTCAGTGATTTAGTATAAAGTTTTTTTAAATTTACTTTCAATAAAAATATTCATTTTTCCTTGAATGCAGTATTTGCTTTGTGTTGAATTTTTTCTCTTTTGGTTTGATTGTTAAACTCAGTTATTTTTTTACGTTAATATTTTTTTTTCTTAGTTTTTAAAATAGAAACATTGTTGTTTTTTAGTTCTTCTAAAATCTTGAGATGGATATCAAGATTTTAAACTTTACTCTGAATAAGCCAATCAGATGCATAGGATTCGATAAATTCGTTCATCAATTTTTTATAGCGCTGATTCAAATATATCTTTATGAGTAATAAATTGCTCAACGTATTCCTTTGGTACATTCTATTCAAAGAACTAATCGTGCATTACGAAGACTTTTCATGATTGGATATATACCTTTAAAATGCCTTTAAAATATTTTTAGAAGCATTTCCTATTGCCACCTTATTCAATTAGTTGTTTTCATCTTCTTAACTGATGCTTTGTTATTGCTAGTTATTTTAGACTCTTTGGCAATTATCTGTTTAGCTATCTAATTCTTCAATTTCTATTTCTAATGGGCTCTCGCTTATTTTTTCTTACTGGTGTTCTTTTTGATTTGCATCTATTATTAATTCTTTAATTTATTAATTTTCTATAGATATTGCTTTGTTTTAAATTTATTGCTTTTTGCATAATTTGTCTTAATTAGCTTAAAATTAGATATTTTAAATAGGTATATCTCTCATTTAGAACTCTTCTTCGTCTTTTTCTTCTGTTAAAACTCCGAGGTCAGAGATATTATTAATCGTTGAGCTTTTAAGTGCAACCTTTGAAATAATGACTCTTTACGCTTTAGCTTGGCTTTTAACATTATCTGTGTTTGTCTTTTGGATTTATTATTAGTTTTCTTAATCAACAATAATCAAACATTCATTTTTTTGTATATCTTAATTTCTTGAAAATTGTTGTTATTGTTAAATTTGCTATTCTATTACTGGTTATGAAAATATGTTATTGAATTAACTTAAGTTATTTTCATCTATTAATTTATTACTTTTCTGGCTATCACAAATAGTTTTTAGATTTGGTTCTGAAATTAATAAATCCTCTATTTCTTTAGATATTGTTTAGTTTTTAATAAAAGCTAATGAATTTTAGCTGTGTAATTCAATTTTAATATTGGGTTAAATCTCTACAGAACCCTGATAAGTACTTAATCCATTAATATTCGCTTAATTTTTTGCGCTTTGTTATGTTGCAAGTGATAACTATTGCTACTTTTTTTTTTATTGTTCATTGATTTTTTTTAATTTTCGATTATTCTAGTTGTTTTTTTGCTAGTCACATTTTTTGACAATTATTTTAGAGGTTGAAAATTAGTGTTCAAGTATTTTTTATTCACTAGCTTCATTTCTTTATTAATGAATCTTATGAATTATCTCAATTTTCTAATTGCTGTTTTAAATTTCTGTTACTGAATTCAGCTTACGTTATACACATTATTTAACACTTACTCTTTGCTCTCTTTAGCTTTTTTAAATGTTTATGCTCATGTTATCAGTAATTTTTTCATTCTAAATTTACTATTTTTATAAATTATGTTAAAAATGTTCTAATTCGTTGGAATCATCCACTGAATTGTGTGTACTCAATTATTTATTTGACTATTTTTCATAATCTTCCTTTTTAACAATAGCGCAATTTTGATTTTTTATTTAAAGTTGATCTGGATTTGATATGAAATTATTTACTTATTAATTTTATTAATTTGTTTTCAAACAAATATTATATTCTTCATTATACATTTCTTCAATTTTAAAGGGAGAAAAATTTTATTTAAAGGTAATTTTCTTTTTGACAATCTCTTTTTCACAATCTTTTTGAAGTCTATCAGCACTTACTTTATAAAATTGTTCCTATTTAATACTTTCTTTCTACCATTTTTATTGTAGAAAAATTTTAGAATTTAAGTTTTTTTCATTTTAACCATTCAAAATATTAATTTGATCAAAGATGTTTATAGAATTTTAAGAGCTGCTTTATGATTAAATTTCTGTCTATTTAGCTAAATTAAAAAGTCCTCTATTTTTTGGTTATTATTTGTTAAAGCTGGCTTGTTCTTCCTCATTATGCTTTTGAATAACATTTTTCCTAATAATACTTCTATCTGTAGAATATCTGTTATGGTTGTCTTGCTCATTAAAGTGTTACTCTTGCATTCTTTCAGATTTTAACACTTCTCCTTATTTAAAGGACGCATTTTCATCAAAACCAATTATTTTTTAATTTTTGAAATAATTACTCTTGTCACCATCAATTTTAATTTGTTGATTTTAAGTAATTAATGTATCATCTTAATGTTCAAAAATACAGTCTAAGTTTTATTTATCTTTGCTTTGTTTTTTGTGTGGAGAGTGTGGCTGGTCTGTACATTGAGTGGGTTGTATGCAGATTTCTTTGATGTAAGAGTTTTAATAATTCATTGATTAATTACTATAGCTATTCAAGCCTATTTAATTATATTGATCCCGGGCTTATAATATTTAATAACATTATTAAGAATAATTTTAGTTTGTATAAAATTGCATATATTATGGCATGCAATACATCATTCTTGATTCATATTAGTTTATTTATTAGTATTAAATAGGATTTTAAATGACACAGCAGGAATTATAATTTGCATGGCTTGTGTTCTATTATTCATATATCTCATTCTATTGATTATTCATATTATTCTAATCAGATGATACAGCATTTTACCCAGAATTAGATTACCCTTAAATAGAAGTGGGGTCTTTGAACTATGAATTATTTAAGATTTAATTATGCGGATATTGAGGAGTTGGAACAACTTAATAGTAGTAAACAACTTAAGACATTTTTTAATATATAAATTGTCCTTAACTTTTTACTATTGATCTAAGCAACTATTTTAAAATTTGTTAGTTAAAATCTTAATTGCTTTCTAAAATTTTTAATAATTGATTGAAATATAAAGACAGATAGATGATTTTAATTTAATTACATATTTAAATACCTCTTGAATATGTATTTAAGTTGCATGAAATGTTTGACTGAATGTATGAAGTGATTTAAAAATTTTGAGAAATTAAATTCAACAATTTCACATATTTATTTAAACACTAAATTATAAAAGTGAATAAAAAGATAATTTTTAAACAAAAATGCATATTTTTGAATTTAGATAAGAATTTTGACTGACATGATATTTACTCTATTTTTTAGACTGACTCATTCGATTTAAAATCCTGTTTATTTTTTGAAAAAACTTAATTAAATTAATCAAATTTAAATAAATTTCTTCATTTTTGAAGAATTATTTATTTTAGTTTTTCAATACTAACTTCGTAGATAATTGCAAAGTATTTTTATTCATCTAACTTGTTTTATTACTTACAAAATATTTTATTTAAGATGATTCGATTTGAAATAGGTAGTAATTTAAAAGAAATTAACAAATATATACAAAATTTATTTATTTTTACAAAATTTAATCCTAAAAATAATTTATACCCAAAAAAAATTATTTTCAGATAAAAAGCAAACAATTCTTGGATATAAAATAACTCAATATTCCTCTATTAGATTGTTTTTTTTATACTTTTTAATATATTTAACTTTATTTTTTTAAAAATAATTTATTATTTAAAAATTTACTTTTTATTTAACTTGGAATAAATTTTGTATATACTTCAATTAATTAATATTCATTCATAAAATATTGAAATGACATGTAGGCTAAGTTAGTTTAAGTAAATTAGTTGAAATAAATATGGCTTTAGATTATTTTTAATTCATTTCAATAAAATTTATATAAAATTAAAAAGAGGAGTTTAAATTTTTTTAATTTAAAAATTGATAAGCTTCTTAAGATTTATCTTTATTAAATAAAATACTAAAAAATTTAATAAAATTTCTTTTTTTTACATTAAATTTTAATGTATTTTTGATAAACCCCAACTAAAAATAATTATCAAACTAGCTTTTTTAAATTTAAAATATCATCTCTTATTTGCACAAAAAAACAATTAATTAATTATTTACATTTTATAAAATTTTGTTTATATTAAGTTGAAATAAATTTAAGATATAAAAATATGTATATCTGTGTTCTCATGCAAATGTTTTGATATAGATTATATTATACTTTTTGTGTTATAATATTAACTTTTCTTTTGTTTTGAAAGTAATAAATATATTTTACTTATATCAGATTTCTTAGGCTTTAAAATTAACAAATTTTGATATCTATTTTTAAATTTACCAATTTTATAGCATTTAATTTGAGGGTTATTAAATGAATCTCTTAAGCTTTCTATTTTTAATTTTTTTGAGCCAAACATATTTTATTTATCTGATTGTTTAAGCTTTATAACTATATAATAATTATATCTAGTTTTATACTTATGAACTTGATAGCATTTTAACTTGAGTATTATGATATGAATCTTTTTAGCTTTCTATTTTTAGTTTTAAATGTAATTAATTATTCACTAACTTGCATTAAAGAATTTTATAATATTTTTAGTATATTTATTTATCTATCTATTATTTAGGAATGTGAGTAGAAAACGGTTTGCTCACAAATTAATATTCCAAGTACGCATGTCTACACAACTGAAAGATAAATTAATTAAAATATCTCCAACTTAATAATTTTGTTAATAACTTGAATAACTTAAGATCAACTATTAAAAATTTAAAACAAAATATATTATTAAAGTTAATTTTTATAGAAAGTTAGGTATATTGAAAGCATTAATTAAATCTGCTATTAGAGATGGACCCTGTGTTAAATTTTGATCCTTGGTTTCTAATTCCACCACCAGAAGTAAATAATATACAACATACAGGTACTTTTTATAACAATTTATTGTGAGCTTGTGAATTTAGTAAACTCAATAAGCTATTCATGTTCATTTATACTTATATTTTTAAACACTCCTAATTCATAACAAAAATATTTACAAGCCCTACTTAAATAAATATATTTTATTCATAAATACTTAGATTACTACATTAAACATGGAGAAAATAAAAAAATTCGTAGAAAAATATTTGAAAATGTAGAATATGATGAGTTTGAAAAGAAATGCTTGGTAGAATTCAAAGAATTTGTTAGATAAAATAATGTTGTAGTTCCTCCAGGGTAAGATTATTTATTCATTTATTTACTCAAACAACTCAAATCAAGCATTTAAGCTAAAAATATTCTAAATGAAATAGATTTAAGGAAAGTAGCTATCTTAAAATGTTGTAAGCGGGTAAATACAATATGAAAAAATCTCTAAAAGTAAATTGTTAAAATTTCACAGCTTGAATAATAAGTATTCCATAATTTTTTAGGCACTTACATAGCATGTAGAATGGATAAATAATCCAAAATGGCATACTCTTGACGAATTTTCTACTAACTTCTTGATGTCTGGAAACGTTTACCTCTGCGGGAGAGACAAGCAGTTGAGACCTGTCATTTATATGGATTGCTAGAACTTAAATCTTAAAACAGTAACTATTAAATTATATAAAATATTGGCTTATTGATTGATTATAAACTTAAACTTTTAATTTTAATTAGATTTGATAAATTTTGAAAGTATTTACTAAAATTTAAATAAAATACATCGATAAATGCAATTATCTGCTTTTTTATTTTGAATTTATAATGAAATGTGTTTAAATTTAATCAATATTTTTTTAATTGATAGCACGGAGCAGATAACATAACTCAAGCAATGTGTGTTTTTTTAGAAATGATTAAAAAATATATGATGGTACCAGGAAAGGTTGAAAATTGGATTTTTATTATAGATACAAGAGAAAAGGGAATTTTTTCTCTACCTCTTAAGGCTCTAGGAGTTATTATAGATACCATGTAGGTTAATTTTGGTGGTTGCCTTGAAAGGCTGTATATCCTTAATCCCAGTTTCGGTCTCAGAAATATCTGGAGTGTTATTGAAAAGATGATTGACGAAGAAGCTGCTTCTAAAATAAAATTTTTGGAAAAAAAACAGCTAAGCTAAATGCAAAACGATATTGAGCCTAGATATCTTTAAAAAAAGTATCAAGGCTAACTGGATGATCTCACTAAATTTTGGTAAATAGAAAATAATTAGACTCATTTTCATATAATAATCTCAGAGTAAACTAAGTTCTTTAATATATTTCAAAATAGGCCACCAATTGACATTTATACTACCAAGGAATAAAAAGAAGAGAGAGAGAGAAAGTTAAATCCTCCACCTGTTCCAGTTGTTGCTGCAGCTGCTCCTCCCCTTACTGTAACAAACTAGCTTATACAAACAAAATAAACTTAAGAAGCATAAAAACCAGAATTTAAGCAGTAGGGATAAGAAATTTCTTTATAACCAAATGAGGTCAATTTCACTTTAAACAGTAACCAAAATTAAGCAATTCCATTTTCTTTTGGAGGATCGATATCAGCAGAACCACTAAAATCAGATAGCTAAGATCTTTAACAAACAGAATAGCAAAAAACAAAGCTAAATAAGGAAAGCACACCAAAAATGTTAAACAATTAAAACAGAGGAGAATTTAGCAATAAAGCAATAGATGAAAGGATGAGCCAGTCATTTGGAAATACTCATTTTGCCTAATCAATGAAAGCCTCTTCAAAGCGTTTTGTTGAAGATTCCAAATAAGAATCAAGCAAGGATTAGGCAAAATAATCAGCAACATTCCAAATTAATATTTAACATGTAGAAAATCAATAGATTGTATTTGACAATGTGAATTAATTTAATAAATAGGACGATTCATAATTAGATATTAATAAGAAAATTAAATAAACAAATACAGCAACAACTGCAACTACTTAGGAAACAAAATAAGATTTTGTAAATACATAAATCAGTATGTAATCATAAGCATCTCCAGGAAAGAAGGAAGATTAATTTAAGGAAGTAGAAAAAGGATTTGTCGTAGTTTAGGAAGAAGAAGAGGAAGGCCATACTGTTACAGCCACAGATGTCAACCAGCTAATTAAAAAATCCAAAAATGTATTCGCAAAATAAAATACAACAACAATCAAAGAAGATAAAAAAATGGTAGAAATAGAAGAAATTGGAGTACCTTAGAGCAATAAAGGCTGCTGTGGCTAAAATAGTAAATGCAATATATTTTGATTAAAACTTTTATTTATCTAAATAATGATATTTATTTATCAAACACCATATATTTCTGTAAGTAAGTATGTATGTATGCTGTTTGTGCGTTGAAAGATTCGCCTAATTTTTGTCTTTCATTTTCTATCTTTCTTTTCTTAAGATTGAATTAAAAAAAAGAATTCATTTTAATGATAAAATCTTAGCAAACTTCATTTTATATTTAATAAAATAAAAAAGTTATCCACGTAGAGATTTTTGTCCATTTATTTAAGTATTATCTAATCCTTTTTTGCAAAACAAAAATTTACATGTATCTTTTATCAGACTATTTTTTATCTAATTATAAACGAAAATTTTTAAAATTTACAACAAAATATTAAATTAAAGATTTACAGAGAGAGATAACAAAAATATTGATAAATCAAACACTTTTCGTTTTCAAATATTTTAGTGGATTAAGGTGCATCAATCAATATTAATAATATATAAAATCTTACACAAATTTTGAAATCTAATCTTTATCGAAATTACAATAATCAAAAATTTTCAGACTAAAGCATAAAAATAATAAAATGAGTTATTTTATATTCTTAAATTAAACCAAAAATAATTTTAAAAAAATATTTTTTTTCTGTATTAAAGGAATATTTATCTATAATCCAAAACAGCTTTTTAATCATAAAATAAATTAACAAACATCATTAATTTTCAGGTAAAACAAAAAATAAAATAAAAAATGAGTTATTTGGTTATTAATAAGTAATATTTATTATTTAACAAGTTAATAAAAATATTAAATGTAATTAAAAAAAATTTTTGTTCTATCAAGGCACACTGATAATAGTATTTATCTAAAATCTTACACTACATTTGGATCATAAAATTTATCAAAATAACAATTATAATCAATTTTCAGTTTTAAGCATTAAAAATTTTAAAAATGAATTAGTTATGTTATCAATAAAAATATTTCTAATTGCTTAAAATTAATTATAAAAAAGTTAAATTCAAGAAATTCCAATCATGATATCTATTTTACGCTTAATATTTGATATATTTGTAAGGTTTAATTTTAAAAATTAATTCTTATAAACATAAAAATAATCACATATTGAAATAAACTTTAAAATATCTCCTTAAATTATTAAATTAGTTTTACATATAAATAGAATATACCTTCAATTTAAATTATGCATTTCTTTTTTTAGTATAAAATATTTTTTATTATTAAACTCATTTATTTAGATGATTAGATTATAGTAAATAAATCTATAATTTGTTTTAGTTTTTTAAAATAAATTGAAAATATATTTTACTAATAAGAAAGTTAGTTAAATCATCCGAATACTCTTTTAAAAATAATTTTAGCATCCAACAAGACTGCTTAATCTGTATATTGATATTTTTTAATGTCAAGTATTTCAATTTCTTCTGTATAATTCTCAAATTTATTAATGAATATAGTATTTTGGTATGGAAAGCTATTAAAAACTGAATTGACAGTTTATAAAAATTTATCTTTTTCAAGCATCCAAAAATAACCTAACATAAGGCGATACAAATTTTTTTAATTTAAATCCTCATTTCTGATCACTTTTAATACAATAGCTTGAAGCACTTTTATCAAAGTCTATTTAAATTAATATGTTTTTTAATAAAAAGTTATATAATAAACTACATACCTCCTCTGAATATGCAAGGTATTGATTCATTATTAAATTATTAGATTTTTTACAAATAAAGATCTAATTTAGCACATTTATAAAAAATTCCATAGGCTCTTCTGAATCGAAGCTTACTTTCAAAGCTTCTTCCATTATCTAAAATTATTAAATTATTTTCAAATATTTTAGAAATTTTTATATAAATATATTTTTCAAATCATTTTAATTTCAATAAAATTTTTTTATTTTGATTTATATAATAAATTATTTACTTCTTTATTTGTTTTTCTAGTTAACTTAATTAGATTAATAAATGGTTTTATAATATTTATTGCGAAATTTTATGCAAGTGCAAAATAATAAAATTTTCATTTGATTTAAAATATTTGAATTGTTTCTATTTGAATATTATTTTAATGAAAAAATCTTACTTAAGTTACAGAATGAAACTCCAGAGGCTGAAGAAATAAAAAAACTTCGAAGTGGAGTTAGCTTAGGAGATGGATAGAACGATATATCCAATACAATTTTTTGTGATACTAGCTCATTTTTTCTGGGGTAATTACAGTTAAACAATGAAACATGTTACTAATTATCATTTATGAATCAAGCTAAGAAAAGTTAAGCATTTACTGCTAAAGCAAATTAAAGATGATTCTGTATTAATAACTTAAAGGGAGAATTACTAAATTCCATTCGTCTGCCTAACTCTTAACATTTTATATAAAAGATTTATTTAGTAATCTATCTTATGTAGCAATAATTATTTCTATTTCTTCTTTTAATAGAAGCTCTTGTAAATCTGGTATGAGATAAATCCTTGTTTAAGAGATTTCTGATATAAATTTTAAAGAACTATTGATTTCCTCGTAATTAAGTTCACCTTCTTATTTTATAACTTGCTTAATTGAATAAAAAATATTATTTTAAAGTATAAACTGCACTATCCTGCCGTATGTATGAATAGTTGAAGATTTCACTATTCCAATCAACTGATTAAGGACACTTTTTAAAATGTTTTTTTGTTCACTGATTGGAATTTCACTATCCAATTAAATTCTGGAACTTATTACATTCATAAAAATATTAAAATAATCTATAATATTTGATTCTTATAACAGCTTAATTGATTTCTTTTTTTCTTAAGAGTTTCTGGAAGTATTTATGTTTGTATTTTCATTTTATTGGATTGGATTAGGGGAAACTATTTCAACTATGTCATCGTCTATTTAATTCAGTTTATTCGCTTAACATTCTTCACTTTTTCTACTGTTTAGCATTTGTGAACGATATTATGGTGATATATTCACACAGCTTTCTCTTTTACTATTTTATTTTGAACCAATTTCTTATTATTTCAAGCTGTTTCTTATGGAAGAGGAGGTCTTCTATTATTTATTACAATCTATTTATTAAAGAGTTAGCTACTCTGCTAACTTTAACAAATCGTTTTCAATAATTATCTTCTTGTATTATTCATGCCTGTCAATAATTACAAATAGATATTCATATATTTTTTACACTTTTTTAGCTTCAAGGTAGTTGTATGAATTTTCTTTATGTCTTTTGAAAGTTTCACTATCAAAAAATCCTTATAAATCATAAGGAAAGCAACCTATTTAAACACCCTTAATTTAAAAAATGATTAAATATCTTTTTATTTTTTGAAGCTTTGATTTATTTAAAAATGAAAAAAAGAAAGTAATTAATTATTTAGATTTTAAAAAATACTGTAAATTTTTTATTTAATAAAAATTATTTTTATTCATATTCTTATCAAAAATTGTTTAATTAAAAAAATTTTGTTTTAAAATTTATCTAAAATTTTTATTTTTAATGTTGAAGATTATAGATTAATTATTTATTAAATTAAGTTTACTTAATCTGTAGCTTATAGGTTAATAGTAATGCTTTTAAGAATTTTAAGAAATTACTCCGAATTTTTGTTATTGGCTGAAAAGCACAACTCATCTAAAAAGTAGTTAATAATGTTATTTAAAAAGAAATAATTTTTTAGATCTAAAGAGTCAGTGAACTTTATGATGATATTTAGATAGTCAAAATTAATATTAGATTTGAAACCTAATATATAATCTATCAGAAAATGAGCAATTTCTAAGATTAGGTTTTGTAAAAAATAAGGAAGTGGTTCAGTATCCTATGACTTAAATAGATTTAAGCTAATCTTAAACAATTTTCCAAAAGAATCGAAAGCCTGATGGAGAATATCCAAATCTTCTTTTATCTCGTCCTATGAGTCAAGCTCGTAGTGCTTATTTGTTGTTTGCAATTCTTCTTTTATATTATATGATTATGCTTTAAATAGAAGTAGAAGCATCCAATAAAGTTAGTAACAGAGACTTTGCTAATAGTTTTATCTATTCGAATTTCTTATGCTTATATTGACTGTTTAGGATTTCTTTTAAAATATTGCATATATTTTTTTCATCAAAATGTCTTCAATTTAATCTATCCTAAAAATATAAAAAGTCTAAATATTTTATGATTCTATTTTTAATTTAAATACCATGCATTTGATAACTATCCAAAGTATTTGATGCAGACAGAATATTCTTCAATTGCTTCTTCGAAATCTTGGTCATCTTTCAAATTAGATGATACTTCTAATTGAGTTTTTATAAATTCTTTTAAAATCTTTTCAACAAGGCTCCTTAACTATTCCTATTTTTAGGCTCCGTCATGTGATAAAAAATAATAGTATCCACACCAAAACTCGAGAAGCAGCTCTAAAGAGAGTATATTTTTTTTATCTATTGCAACCTTTGTAATATTATTCACTTCTAAAATGAATTCCCAAAAGCCTACTAAGCTATATTAAACAAAAGATATTACTAAAAAAATATTATATAATTATTAAATAATACAATAATAATAGCAATAAATAATAAATAGTTCAATAACTTTTAACAAGAAGGTCTAATTATTTGAATATAAATTAATTTACTTTTCTCCATCTGAAAAAGAAATACCTATCGGTATCTTTGAAACGCATAAGCAAAATGCTTAAAAAATATCTTAAGTTTGTTCAAATACGTCACTTTCTTCGAAAACAAATGTGTGAGTCTGATAAATTTTATGTAAACCGTCAATTATGTATATCATTTAAGAAAATTTTTAATCTTCTTTCTTAAAAAATTTAATGCTGAGACGACAAAGCAAGCTTAAAATCTAAAGGCATCTTATTGATATTTCTCTATCTTTATTTATCATAAAATAGTAAAGCTCAAAAAGAATACTTGTAAACTCCTATGATTTTAAATCATTAATATAATTATCCTATTTTTTCTCTCTGCAAGGTATGCTCAATATACCTAAATAATTATTATAAAACATAATTAATAAAATTCAAAAATAGAATAAAATATTATAAATCAGAATATTTTTGACATGTAGTAATATTTTGCCTTTTTACTCTTTATATTTTAAGAGTTATTTTTTCAAAACTTAAAAAAGTATCACAATGAAACATTTTAAATCTTATAAAAAGTAAAATCACAATTTTCTAAAATCAAGAAGCATCAAATTCTATCACAAAACTAAAAAATTTCTAATTGGCATAAAATTATTATTTTTTTTTAACATCAAATATCATCATTCTGATTGACTTTTAATTTAATTTTTTCTTAAAGCAGACATATAAAGGAATGAATAAATAAAAAAAATGCTTATTTACTTGATTCAACTATGAATTTTTCGTCTGATACCTTTTTTTAGTCAAAATAATCATAGTTTAGACAGTTATAAAGAAGATTAAGCACTTCTAATAAAACTTAAAAATTAGTCTCTTATTCTACCATGAGATCCTCTTTCTTTGTGTTCAAGAGTTAAAAGGGAATATCAAAAATAATAGGGAGTAAATTTTATCTAAAAGATATTTCTTTTTTACGATGAAATTAGGAGAGATCAGAGTTATAATCGATATAAGCCAAGTTGGATGAACATTTATACTTTATTTAATAATCTTACATACAATTTATAATGTTAGAAAACAGCATTAATCCTAGTTGAAGATGCTCAGCTGATTATTCGCTGAAAGATTTAACATCTTCAATAAAAGACACCTCCACCTATATGCTGTCATAAAAGAACTTGAAGATACAAATAATAAGATCCTAAAAAAAATATGAGTTCTAAGGCATTTTCTTATATATATCAAATGTCCTCTGATAGATATTTTTTTTCTCTTCCGTACTGAAAATGCTATAATTCATTTTAACAATCTATTTTATGCCATTAGCTAAAAATATTTAAGTATTAGTATCATTTATGAAATCCAGATAATCAAGCAATCTTTCTACAATTGTATAGCTAATATCATTACCTTCTAATCCCAGTTATTCCAAGATACTTTGATGTAACTTTTATTCTCCAGTCCTAAAACAAATATAATAATGTAAATAAATATCTCCAAATGATGTGTTAATTTATTTACTTCAAAAATAAGTTAACATCTTCTCTTAACTTATCTAGAGATTAAATATATTCTGGCTTCATAAAATTATTTTCTGCTGAATCAAGTTTGAATTCTATCTTCAATTTTCAAAATCTATCAAAGTTACACTAGGAATCTCAAATTGATATTTATCAATTAAATTTTTGTAAATTTCTACGAATAATTATCAATTAATTTTCTAAAATTAAATTTCCGCCAAAAATTTAGTTGTTATTTACAACATTAAGATTTATCTTTGCACCTATAAATTTTTTAAAAAGATATAATCAAACTATATTAAAATTCTAACAATTAGATGACAATTACTTTTTTAACAAATTTTTTCAAATTCAAATTTGGCTAAATAATTTATTAGCAAGCTAAAAGCCATTTTATTATTCTAATCTGAAACATTAATCTAATTTAATATTTTTTGTTATTTACTATTTTAATTTAAGCTTCAATATCGATTTATTTTATTGATTATTTATATATATATATTTAATTAATTTTAAAAATGGTTGCTATTAATACCAAGCTAATGTTGCAATAATTTTACAATTTTAGAAAAGAAAAATATTAGTATTAATAATAATAAGTAGAATTTAATTAATTTTATAATAGAAAACCCTTAAAATATATTTTTTAGTTTTAAATAATAACTTTGAATTAAAAATAATATCTTCCTAATTATATAATAGAAAATATTTAATTTTAATAAAATTTAATATAAAATAGTGTTGAAATAACATTTAGATTTTTCAAAGTTTAGAAAACAAAATGTTTTTTTGACTTATTTACAAATTTTAAGTATCTAAAAACATTAATAAGTTTAGCAATGAATTGAAAATTCCAATTGAATTGATACCATAATCTATATTTAATAGCTGAAATTTCAATTAAATTAAAGAAAGAAATGTTTAATATAAATATTTTGGATATTTTAAAATAATTATTTCAATTTATTCATATCAAAACCTATGATTTGGAATGATGATGAATTTTTGTATATTTTAAAGAAGATTACTCAAAAAATCTTGATAAAGGTACATTTCGATTAATTTATAGCTTCAATTTTTAATTATTGAACGTTTTACATTTAAGACTCTTGATTTTTATAAACATTTATAAATTAATTACCAAGTATTTAATTATACAAACAACATAATTCGTATACTGATTTATTTCTTGCCTACAAAGTATAAAGATTTAACTTTAAATACTTACTTTCGCTCAACTGAATAAATAAAAAATGAATTACGGAATTTTACTTCAATCAAAATATTTGCTTATAGAATAATAAGATGATTGGGCTGAGTGCTTTTTTTGCTAGTGGATGCTTTTGACTTGCTGTGAGAAAAGTAATAAATATCTTATATGGAAGTGCGAAGATGAGTACTTTTAGTAAATTGATCGTTAGCTTGGTGATTTTATTGAAGAATCCTCACTATGTTGCAGATGCACATGCATAACTAGACGTTCTTTCTCAGGTAAATTCTACTTTTTTATAAATTTAGCTCTCAGTATTTTGAAAAAGTTGAAATCATCCATAAATTGAATATTATTTTAAACTCTTTTCTACATTAATTTTAAATTCTACTTTACATACAAACATAGGTGGGCTCTCTATAGGAGGAGTCCAAATTGCTACATCTGAAGTACCCTATAGATGCTAGACTTGTAACTTTTTGACTTGTTGCTGCATGAAACCAGAAATGAGAGTATCACTTAGCAAAAATTATATTGGAAAAATAGTATAGCCTTACTATGGCCCATGTTGGGGTACTAGAAATAAACTATGTTGTCCTATTATGGAACTATAAGTTTTCAACCAATCTGATGAGTTAGCTTATACAATTACGTAAAAAAAAAAATTACTTTTTCCAAAAAAAATATTAATCTCATTTTTAAATAGAGGTAAATGCTGCCAAAAATCTGTTTGTTGCTTACCTTTTCAATGTTGTGGATGCAAAATAATTAAATATGAAATACGAGATGCTTCAAATGAATTCGCAGGTACTATTTAAAATTTGTATAATGGCTGTATTAGAGAATGCTGTACAAGACAAGATAAATTTGGTATCTCTTTTGATAACATCACATCTCCTAAAGATAAAATCTTAATTATAAAAGCAGCTTTGTGGTTGGATTACTTATAATATCAAGCATGAACCAATCTATCTTAAAAATAGATATTAAAAATTAAAAAGAAAATATTAAATTTAAGCAAGTATTTTAATAGTAGTAAATTAATTAACCTATTGTCACCTATATATAACATACTAATAGTATATAGGTTTAAACACTTTAATAGATAGATGCTTTTTATTTTATTATTAGGCAAGAGTTTTTTATATAATTATTTTTGTTTTACTTTATTTCATCAAACTAACAAATAAGCAAATGAATTTTTTAAGAGTTGTTTTCAAAAGCATCAAACCTATTTTGAAGAGGTATTATGATAAATTCAGCTACTTTGACCAAACTTTTGTAAGAGATTTCAAAAGGAAAAGAGAGAAATAAATTATTTATTGCAATGATTCAACGTATTTTACTTACTTCTTTTTTTTTTTGATGTTTAAATTCAAATTTTATTTTAGATTACTTTAGGTTTTCAAAAAGCTCAAGGAAAAGTTCTAAGTAGGATTAGAGGAAGATCAATTTATTTAAAGATATTTAAACTAGAAACGATGTAAAAAGAATAATTTCAAAAATCATCAAATAACAAAATAAAATTCTTTATTAATAATAATTAGTTAAAAAAGAGAAAAAAAGTTAAAATGATTATTTTGACTAGTATAATTTTAGATTCTTAAAGGAATGCAATCAATAAAACCATAATGAACAGATATTATAGCTCATTAGTTTTGATGAGCTAGAAAAAAATAGCAAGATATCATATGATAATAATTTGCAAAAATGTAAGATTATTCTGATTCTAATTTAGAAGTAGGATAGCATAAACAGTGGTAATTGGAGTTAAGCTATTGTCTAATACATTAAGCATCTCTAATAGCTAAATATTCAACTTTAATTTTCTTTTTATGCATATTCGAGCTCTTAAATAGATTAATGGATATTTGCAAATATTGATCAAGTCTTTTAATTTAATTTCTTTCTTTTTTTAGAGGACTAAAAATCAATATGTATTAGAAAAAACCATAATTTAAAAGTGATACAACAAGAGCAAGATTTCTCTAAAATAATTAATTTCTGTCTTAGTACACCAATTAAATAGCTCAAGATTTGTACTTAATAAAACTTTAAACTTGATTCCTAGAAAGTATCTTTGATAATTTAGCATAATTATATGATACAAAAAGTAATATGTAATAAGCAAAAGATATCCAAAAAGATGTTTACAGAAATGAAAGTGCTACATTTATAACCTATTTTTTTTCAGCTGTTAATATCTGAGTATATGCTAAATAGCCCAAAATAAGTTTTATGGGACTTATACTTATTAGATTGATATTGGAATTTGAATGATAGACAAGCTAGATCTAAAAAAAATTAATTTAATTTAATTAGTTTGATAAAAATTTTATTTTGAAATATTATTTAAAAATCTTTTAAAATATTTAAGATATCTTTCATTAAAATTATAAATTTAAAAGCTTTAAAATTTTATTGTTAAAATATAAATATGATTGATTATATTTTACTAAGTAAATCATTGAAAAAATAAATTAGATTTTAGTTTAAATTAAATTTGTATGTTTATCTTTGTGATATTATCGATTAAATAAAACTAGCAAGATTCCTTTTTTTATTTATTTAGAGTCGTTAATTAATTAATAATATTTGTATGATTAATAAGCAAAAGTTAGTTGAAAAAGTTAAGATTTTCTTTTTCAACTATTTCCTTTTGCTGATAGATTTGCTTTTAGTTAATTAAATTTTAATGTGAAATAATAAAATTAATTGAGTGGATTATATTTAATAAAAGCATAAAGTATAGTTTGCTAATAAATCAAATAAACAAACATATAAATAAGTATTTAAAATAGTACATAATAAATTTATAGATAGATAAATATGGAAGGAGAAGTAAAATAGAAAGAAGAAGCTAAACAAATTTAACCATTGCTTCCTCCAACCCCTAAAGAAGTTAGTTTAGATGAAAATTTGCTTTCAAGATAGCTAGCTGTCTATGGAAAAGAATTTTAGGGAAAATTAAGTCAAACAAATGTATTTATTTATGGAATGAGAGGAGTAATTCAATTTAGATTTTGTGCTAGATTTATTTCTATAATTATTATAAACTTAAAAGGTTGGAGTAGAAGTCGCTAAAAATATTATTTTAGCAAATCCTCACGTTGTAAAGATTTATGATAAGAATATTTGCACCATTTAAGACATGGGATCAAACTTTTACATTTCAGAATATGATGTTAAAAGTTAAAAAACAAGAGCTAAAGCCTGTCTACCTCATCTTAAGCAACTCAATTCAAATGTGCATGTATTAGATTATGATGGAGAAATTAATGAGGCACTTTTAAGTGAATTTAATGTTGTAGTATTTACTGATTACTATAATAGAGAAAAATTAATTGCATGGAATAAGATGTGCAGAGCAAAGAATATTGGTTTCATTTATGCAGGATTGCTAGGTCTATATGGTTTTTGCTTTGTAGATTTTGGAGAGGATCATAAGATCTTGGATCCAAATGGCGAGGAACCTAAACAAGCTATCATATCATCAATCACAAATGATAAAGCTGCTGTAGTTACTCTACTAGAAACAAATCAAAAGTAATATAAATACAAAAATAGATAGCAACAAAGGTTTTACAAAAAACCTAGATTTTACAAAGCAACAAAATATCTAGGAATATCAAATGAATCAATTAACTCTATTATAAAATAGAAAAAGTCATGGATTTGAAGATGGAGATTATATTATTTTTAGGGAAGTTGAAGGAATGGATGAAATGAATATTTAAGAGCCGACTTAAGTTAAAATACTAAGCAAACACTGCTTAGAAGTTTAAATAGATACAACTGAGTTTATGGCCTACACAGGAAGAGGGTTAAGTAATTTTAATTTGTCTTTTTTTAACCACATAGGTTAATAATTAATAATGTTTCACTTATTTGAAAAAATAAATAGTTGAGCAAGTTAAAGTACCTATACCCTTTGGTTTTAGAAATTTAGAAGAAAGCTTTAGGGTTGGTTATGGATTAAATAATGATAAATTTTAATCTGTAGACTGTGGGAAAGAAGGGAAATAAGAGTAACTCCATGCTATTCTTTAAGGAGTCTTGGCGTACGCAACAAAGCATAATGAATAACTCCCAGAATTTAAAAATGAAGATTAAGTGAATGCAGTTTAACAATAAATTGATATTTTGAATAATCTATACAAAAAAACATAGAATTCTTTAATTGTAAGTAATTTAGATTAAAATCTGCTTAGACAAGTTTGCTACTTTTCACGCTACTAAATAGCTCCTTTAACGAGTTTTTGGGGAGGCATAATTGCATAAGAAATAGTTAAATTTACTGGCAAATTTACTCCTTTGTCGTAATGGCTTCACATTCATAATTTTGATTTGCTTCCAGAAGCCCATATAAGAAACCCAAATGTAAACAGAAATATGACTAATACAAGATATGATGATTATATTATGATTTTTGGAAGAGATTTTATTGATAAAATTTTAATTTAAAAGTAAAATAATTTTTGATTTCGCAACATGTTCATTCTTTTTATTATTTTATTTCTTTATAGAGTTTTGATTGTTGGTGCTGGCGCTCTTGGTTGTGAATTCACAAAAATGTTTTCCTTAATGGGTATAGCATGCCATAAAGTAAAATAAATTTAATCTTTTTAATTTAGTTGATTAAATACATTTACTTTTAGAAAGGATTTGTCCATATTGCAGATAATGATTCAATTGAAATTTCAAACTTAAACAGATAATTCTTATTTTAGAGAGAGGATATTGGAAAGTCCAAATCTTTAGTTGCTTCAGTGAAAGGAAAATAAATTAATAATTCCTTTAATATTAAATCCCATAAGCTGGTTTTAGATGCATCAACAGAAAATGTAAAAAAAAATATATATAATATTTTTATTATAAACAATAATTAAACAAAAAAAGGTTTTTGATGACAATTTCTGGATGAATCTAGATTTTGTTGTTAATGCTGTCGATAATGTAAAAGCTCGTGAATATATAGATAAGCAGTGCGTATGGTACAATAAGGTAATTTCAATTTAATTTTTATATTTCTTTATAAAAAAATCATTTTGAATATGGTGAATATAACATTATACTCATTTAAATACTATAAATAGGCATTGTTTGAAAGTGGTACAATGGGAGTTAAGTGTAATAGTTAAGTCATAGTACCTCACTTAACTTAGAGCTATACTGATACTAGAGATCCTGAAGAAGAGTCTATACCTATTTGCACTCTTAAAAATTCTCCATACTTAATAGAGCATTGCATATAGTGGGCTATAGATTATTTTGAAGGTACTTTTGTTAAGTCGATTAAAGAAATTTAAGAATTTGTTAAAAATCCTTTAAAGTAATTTCAAATTAAAATGTTTTTTGCTAATCAAAATCGTGATAAATATTTTTACTATTAAGGTACATATAAAAGAACTAAAGCGAACTTATGCCACAAAGGAGTGTTGAATTTTAAAATAAATTAGAATGGATTAAAAAATTATTATAAATATACAACAAACCAACTTATTAAGAATGTGTTCATCTTGCTAAATAGCTTTTTGAAGAAGTTCATAATAATTAAATAGCTTAATTGCTATTTAATTTACCATTAGACACTAAAGATCAGTATGGATCTCCATACTGGAGTGGTTAGAAAAGACCTCCACAAGTTATTCCATATGATTCTAAAGATGAGTTGCATGTGGAATGGGTTCAAAGTTGTGCAAATATTTTTGCTAAGGCTTTTAATATTTAAATTTGCAAAGATCCTAAAGAAATATCTAATATTTCAGATTAATTAAAGGTTGAAACTTTTATTCCTAAAAAGCTCGACATAAACGAAATAGAGTAGAATTAAGCTGAGTAAGTAAACTTAGACGAAAGTGAAATAAAATGCAATTTGTTGATAGAGCAAATAAAAAGTAAATTAATATTATCCTAAAATATTGTTTAATTTATTCATTTTTTAAAGATGAATTACCTAAAAAATAACTGGAGCTCAAACAAGTGGAGTTTGAAAAAGACGATCCGACTAATTATCATATTGAAATAGTATCTGCAATATCCAATCTTAGAGCAAGAAATTATAAGGTAAAATAAATAAATAAATTTTTAGAGTAAATTAAAACATTTTATAGATTTATATTGATTCATACTTAATTTTTAAATATTCTTCATTTTTAAGATAAAAGAAGTAGAAAAGATGAAAGTAAAAGTAATTGCAGGCAAGATTATTCCTGCTTTAGCCACTACGACAGCAATGATAGTTGGAACAGTTGGCATAGAGATCATTAAATTTATTATGGTAAATAGTATTTATTACCGATAAATTAACTAATATTATTTCTCTAGTAAAAGCCTATTTCAGCGATGAGAAATAGTTTTATGAATTTAGCTTTACCCTTATGGGTATTCTGTGATCCCGTTGAGCCATTCAAAAATAACGATACTGAATATGATTTAGAGTATCTAGGACCAGTAAAAGCAATCCCAAAAGGTTTATATAGTTTTTTATTATTTTAAATTGATTTAAATCTTCAAAAATATAAGGTTTTACTAAATGGGATTTTATATTTATCAATGGACCTATGAGAGTAAGTGAGTTCAGAGATTACTTTTTGGAGCACTATGATGTGATTATCAATAAAATATACTATGAAAATAAATTTTTGTTTGATCAAAGTGAGTAAGAAGCATAATAGCAGTATAAAATTATTAATCTACTTAACAAAAGTGTTTTAATAAATATATTTGTAATGATAAAAATAGTGAACAGATGGATATTTAAGATTTATTTGAATTAGTCTTTGAAGATAAGATCCCTGAATTTAAGTAATACTTAAAGTTTGGAATATACGCCTCTGATAGAAAGGGAAATGAATGCAAAATGCCTTTTGTGAAATACTCTTATAAAGGAGAAACCATTAAAACGGAGTCAGACCTTTTATCTGAAAGTGCATCTGAAGGTACTCATTTTTAATATTAATTAAATTAAACAAATTTTTATAAATAGCACTTGACTAAGCAGAAGAAAGCATGAAACCTAAGTCAAATCTATCACCCAGTAAATAAAAAAGACTTGAATAATATTTAGAAGATTAAGTTAGAGAGTTCTTAAACTAATTAATTATAGATGCCCTTAAAGAGAGACCTCACAGCTTCGTAAATATATATTTTTTAATTTGGTGCATATAAAAACCTATTATCTTAAAATTAGCTTAAATTTAGTTATGAATGGTTGCAGCTATATAAAGCAAATCAACTATATATCCCATAACAATTTCACTAAGACTCAGATTTAAGCCCTTCAGAGTTAGAAGTATCTATTTATTTATTAGATATTTAATTAATTTTTATATTTACAAATAATCACTTAAAGTTGCAAATGAAAGAATATTTAAGAGATCATGTTGACATTTATATTGAAGAATTAGTTTTCAATTTAATCACTAAGAGACCTCCTTAGCCTCTTGATTTTGCAATTAAATGGTTCTTCTAAAAGCACAAAGATGATAGACTTCATATAATTAAAGAGTAGTAAGAGGTACCTGGAGAAGAACCTATTGTTGTAGAGTTCAAAACAACTTACGTTGAAGAATTTGAGTCCTATAATTAAGTAATAATTAAATAAATAAATAAAGTTTTTTTAGTTTTAAATTTAGATATTTTTTATAAAATCTTCTAAGCTACATTTGATTGATTAAAATATGAATTGATTTTGTTAATTTAAAAAAAATACATTAAAATATATTAATTTAGGAGTATGAAGAATCCAGATTAAAGTTACTAGAATTGGAAAACAAATAAGAGGAAGAAGAAAAATAAAAATAAAAAAAATCAGATAAAACATTGGAAAATCATTAAATTGAGCTTGCTTAGCATTATGAATAATATGGATTGATATGCATGAAGTTTCATAAAACTCAAGAAGCTATAACTTATTTAAAGAAAAGTTTGTTCACAATAATAAAATTTGAAGATAAAGCTAATTCAATGGAAGCATCTAGAATTAACTTCAATCTTGCTGAGCTATTTGATAGGTAGTAATAGTATTTTGAGGCATTTAGGTTCTACAAAGTAATATTTTTTATATTTTTCAAGTATTTATATTTTAAAAATTTAAATAGGAAGCTCTCTGGCTTTAAGAGCAAATTTTAGGTGAAGATAGAATTGAGAGCGTCGAAATACTTTAAAGAATAGGACTGATCCTTTAAAAACATAAGAAGTATAACTCAGCTTTATAAAATTTCCAAAAAAGCTATAATATTATGAAAAATAATTTCAACTATGAATGTCCATAAGTAATTAATCCTTTGATAAATCTAGCTAATTGTTTGTTGAATCTAAGAAAATTCGATGATGCTCTTACTTATTATAAAAAAGTACTTAGAATGTATGAGAGAAATAATTAAATGGAAGAGACCGTTGAAAACGTTTCATTTCTTTACAACATGAGCATTGCTGCAGAAAATTGTAGATTTTTCCCTGATGCTATTAACTTAATGAATGAAGCACTAGATATGATATAAATTTGCTCTCCTAAAAATAATTCTATCATTAATAAAATCAACGATAGAATTAGATAACTCCATCTGCTTTATGATTCTTTTTCAAAATGATAATATTTTTAAAGTATTAATATATTAATTTTATGTTACATAACTAGTTAAAGGTTTAAATTGAGAATATCTTGAACAAATTCAATTTTTTTTTTTCATTTTTCTTTCATTTTTTTTTCCTAAAAAGGTCATCTTTTTATTAACATGTGCTATGCTGAAAAAATCTCAATTTTAATTTGAATTAAATTAACTGATTTTAAATAAAAATTGACTAAAAAAGTATTTTAATTTAAAGAAAATATATAAATAATTTTGGAAAAATGGTTAAATATGATATTTTTGGCATCATAAAATATAAAAAATATTCTAATTTTTTATTGAATTTAAAAATTAGTTCAAAAGTAAATAAAAATAAACGTTAATTTTTTTTATTAAAAATATATTTATGTTTTTCTTTTTATAAAATATTTTTGAGTTTATCATAAAATAAATATTTTTCACTATCAATAAAATAATCTATTAATTTTGAAAAATTTTTTAAAGTAGAATTAAAAATACTTTAATTTCAATAAAATTAAATATTTAATTTACTTTGGAAAAATTTTTCATTAAATATTTCTTACATCTTAATATGTTCAGAAATTTTAAAATGCTAATAAATATGTTACTTAAATTTGATAAAATCATAATATTTAATTAAAAATTCATTCAATAATAAAAAATAAATTTAAATTTATTTACATATTTTTTTACTTTATTTTAATATTTATATTATAAAATTTTGAGTATGACTTAATGAAGTTTTAATTTAATTTATTAGTTATATACCAATTGATTTTTAATTTATAATAATTTTAGAATTTAAATTTGAATTAAGCCAAACAGAAAAAATTAATTTCAGTAAGTTATTCAAAAAAATGTATTTTATTTGATATTTTGGTATGTTAATAAATATTAAAAAAATGCTTTTTAAAAAAAATATTTAAATTTTTTACAAATAATTTTATTTAATTAAAAAAGAAAGTCATAAGTAATAGTTATAAATTTATATTTATTTTTTTATAATTGCAAATTTATTTGTCTTTTTCTTTAATTTATATTATAAGTTTATTATAAAATGTTTATTAGTGTGTTAGTGTAACTTTAATTTAATCTATTAGTTAATCAGTATGTCAGTCATTTAATCAATCAATCTTCATCTGTATCTTTTTAAATTAAAAATGTGGGTGGACGAGCTAGCAGTCTAGTGTTAAAAACAGTTGGTTGATCTGGTTTTGTTTATAAATACATGTGTTGCTGACTCATTCTAGCAGGATTTAATATTGATGGTATAGAATCAGTATTTGATTAAGTAATTAACTGTCCTTCATGTGACTATCTAAATTTAGTTCTTTCATCTTATAAGTATTAAAAGCTATCGTTCCTTGCTGAAAGAGGGGGCATTTTATAATCATCGTTATTATAACTTCCTTTAATTTCACTATTACCTCCCTTCGATTTTTTCTTTTTTTTCTTAACATCTACAGATTTATTTAGGGTATTGTATTTTTTATTTTCTTTGCTTTTTCTGTCTGTACCAGTTGAGGGAGGAGACTGCTTTCTTCTATCAGTAGCAGGTGGTAAACTTGTTGCTATACTTCTTAAGGGAGGTATTATTGGCTTATTTTTATTAATAATTCTAGGCTATTGCTCTTTGTATACAGGCTAATAAGAAGGCTAGTTTCCTAAAGAATTTATAGAATTTTCAGGTGTTTCTTCAACAACTATTGTGTTTCCATTTAATTAAATTTTTTGCTTGATTCTAGGGATATTAGAAACTGGTGATTCCATTTTTAAATTTTGATTTTAATTGTTTCTATCATTAGTATTTATTAAAGCTGATTTTATAGTTGAATGGTCAGTGTTTATTCTTGGAGTTCTAAAATTCAATGAAGGATTTACCTCACTGTTGTCGTGATTACTTTAAGGATAGAAACTTTGTTTAGAATCATACATTTAAGGTGAAACTTTGCTGCCGTTAGGATTCTGCTAGGTTGGCTATGAGTACCTAGTATTTACATTAATATTGCTATTTGGAGTGCTAAGTTAATTATTTTTAAATCTATAGTGAGTATAGCCTTATCTTTAACGATAGATTTCGTTAAACTCAATTTCTTATTAAAGAATATTGGAAATCATTTGCTGGCGTTGCATAGATTCTGGTAAGATAACAATATTACCTTAATTATTATTTTAAATAGGCTTCTTATCTTCAAGTGACTACTCAGTTTAAATTACTGATTTAGGCTACTTTAATGGCTTCTTGGAAGACTCTATTTAGGAATCTTCTTTTTATAATTTAATGTTTTCATCAAATTCTTTTTGTTGTTGTTGCTAATATTTTTTTTACTTCTCTAATTCAGCCATTTTCTTTTAATCTTCGCCTTTTTTCTTTGCAAGTTCCTTTTCTTTTTCTTCAAGCTCTTTTAACTTTTGCCTTTCAAGCTCTTTTTGCTTCATTAGATCTTATAGCTCTTTCTTCTTTTACTTTTCGATTTCTTGAAGCCTATTTTCTTCCTCTTTTTATTTATTTTATTTCTCTTACTCATCTCTTTGTCTTTTTTCTTCAATTTCTTTCAATTTTTCAAGCTCTTATTGCTTCAACTGATTCAGCTCCATTTCTTTCTTTTTTTAATTCTCTAACTCTCTCTTTTTTTATTCCTCAAATTCACGTTACTTTTCATCTTCAGCTTTTCTCTGTCTTTCCAATTCTTACTCTTTCTATTTAAGTAATTCTTATTTTTTCTAAATTTCTTCCTACTCTCTCTGTCTCTACTATTCTAACTCCTCTTCTTTTTTCTTTCTTTCAAGCTCAGCTTATTCCTTCTGCTTTTTAAGGTCTTCTTCTTTTTTTTTCAGTTCTTATAGCATTTATTCTTCTTTTTTTTTGGCTTCTTCTTATATTTAAAGCTGTTGATTTTTTAATGCTTCTTATGCTAATTTTTCTTTTCTTTCAAGCTCAGCTGCTATCTCTTTTTATTTTCTTTCTTGTTCAGCTAGTTATTCTTATTTTTCTTTTAGTTACCGAATCTCTTCTTCCTTAGCTTTTTAATCTTGAATTTGTTTTTGTTTGGCTATTTCATCATCTTCATTCTTCTTTTTAAGGAGTTCTTCTTACAGTTTTTTTAGTTTTTATTGCTCTTCTTCCAGCTATTTACGGAGCTTCTCTTCAGCTTCTTTCTGTGCTTTCAGCATTTTTTATTGTTCTTCATATTTTTACTAATTTTCTTTTTTTGCTAGTTCTTCTCTAAGTTTTCTATCTTCTTCCTCCTTCAATTTAAGAGCCTCATCTTTTTTCTTTAACTCTTATTCTAACTTAAGCTTTTCCTCTTCCTTTTTTTTGAGTTCCTCATCTTTTTTCTTTTACTCCTCTTCCTTTTTTCTTAGCTCCTCTTCCTTCTACTTTTGCTGTTGCTCAAATTATTTTCTAAGTTATTCTTCAATCTTTTTTTATTCTTCCTCAATTTTTTTCTTCATTTCTTATTCTTATTTTATTTTCTAAGCTTCAAATTCTTTTTGCCTTTCTTGATCTCGTTTCTTTTACTCTTCCTCCATCTATCTTTTTAATTCTAACTCTTTTTTCTTTTATTCCTCTTCAAGTTTTTTTCTAAGCTCCTCTTCCAATTTTTTATTCTTCTCTTCCTCTAGTTACTTATTTTTCAGATCATTTAGCATTTGCTTCTATTCTTCATCCTTCTTTTTTTACAAATCATCTTTCTTTCTTTTCTCTTCTTCATCCTTTTACCTTTTTTCATCTTCCTCCTTCTTTTTCTTTACTTCTAAATCTCTTTTTATCCTTTCTTCTTCATCTTTCTTTCTTTTTTCTTCTTCATCTTTCTTTCTTTTTTCTTCCTCTCTCTTTTTTCTTTCTTCTTCATCTCTTTTCTTCTTTTCAGCTTCTTCTCTTCTTTTCTTTTCTTCTTCTTCTTAGTCTTTCTTCTACTTTTCTTCCTCTTCCTTTTTCCTTTTATTTTCTTCATCTATCCTTTTCCTCCTTTCTTCTTCAGCCTACTTTCTCATATCTTCTTCTAGTTTTCTTTTTTTTTCATCGTCAGTTTTTTATTTATTTTCTTCGCCAAAAATTTTTTAAAGGTGTTAGAAAGAAGTCATATGATCTTAGATATTCTTTTCTTTATTGGGGACATCTATAAAAAATCCTTTACCAGGAGTGTGATTATTGTTTTTGTAGAAGGAGTTATTATTTGATCTCCTATTGCTTAAAGGTGTCATCCTGTCTTAGATAATTTGAGGTTTTAAATTATCATCATTATCAAATAGTAAGCTACTACCTTATTTATATCTAGAAGGAGTTTATGGTTTTTAAGCACTGTTAAGCCTTTAATTATTTTAAGTATTAGAAGCAGAAGAATAATTTCTTGGATGCTGAGATTTATTATATTGTTAAGCACCTTAATTATTATCTATGGAGGGATGATTTTACTTTCCACTTAAAATTTTTTCTCTTAGCTAAGACATGCCATCATTATTCAAGCTAGTCTCTTCAGCAATAGTTCTCATTTATTCATCAAATCTTTTTTTGGAAAAATTTGATTTTGGAGATAAGTCATTCGGACTCTCATCATACAGATTTATACTAGGGGTTTCATCTTAATAATAGTAATTTGGTGAACCGTTCTTTAGATTTCCATAACGCTTATTTCTATTTCTTAAAGAATATGGGGTCATTCTTTGCGATTTTTATGAAAGAGGAGAATTGCTGATACTTGATTTTGAAGATGGTCTATAAGCAGGATAAACCTAATTCAAATAGTTTTATACTTATTGTATGGTAGCCCTTTTTTCAGGATCGTAAACTAGAAGTTAAGGGATGAGATTTATTAATTTTTAGTCAGAATTACATAAATATTTATCAATATCAACTGGTGATGTATCTGGCAATTAGTGATAGATATTGCGGTAAATGATTTCCTATGGTCTTCCTAAAAAAAGAGAGTATTTAAGCATTTGATTTGTTTCATCGTCTGACTCTAAAACTGGCTTTCTTGCTAATAACTCTAAAATAATACAACCTAATTGAAACATATCTTCGCTTTTCATATTTTCAACATCATAACCTATAATTCTCTCAGGAGCACGATATTAAACTCCTTCTTAGGGTAGTGGTACTGCTTTTATTTGTAGTTTTTCATTGATTAAAAAATTTTTAGTACTCAATTCAGTGTGAGCTAGATTTTATGAGTGAAGGAAGGATATGAAATTGACTATCTGCTTTACTATTTATTCTAAATCATTCGAAATATCTTGTTATTGATAAATATAGGTTTATAATGTCATTAGCATGGGTTCAGCGATGAAAATGTTATCTTCTTAATGTATTTAAAGAATATTCTCATGATTCATGCTGCTAATATCAAAGTTATTTATGTCTGATGGAACTATTTGTGTAAAGTACAAGCATTTATTGACATTTTCAACTCTTTTAATGAGATAATATTGATTTTCATAGATGACATGTACATCCCTTAAACTGTCTTGTAAGAAATTTAAATGGCTTGAATTATTTAGACTCTTTTGAAGCTAATTTGATTTTGCAAATAGTCTGCGCTTAAAATTTTGATTCAAAGAAACTCTCCTATATTCCTCACCTACATCTTATTAACCTATCATAATGTAATATTTATTTAGAATTATGTATAAGTCACTTTTTTAGTATTTTACTTACTTGTAAATTAAGAAAAAAGATATCAAGCTTATCCATCCAAGCAAATTAATTAAATACAACCAAAAATGTTTAGTTATAACTTTAAAAGGCCCTTATTAATTCACAATAATGAAAAAAAAAAAAAAAAGTGATTTTAAGTTTGCAAATTAACCAATAAATAATCTAAATTAAAAAATGATGTTGACCACAAAAAATAACAAATAACATTTCAAAATAATTCTTATTATTGAACCTTTCTTCAATTTATTAACTTTATTTCATTAATATAAATGAATTTAAAATAAATAAACAAAAAATTTTTAATTTTCTTTTCTTCAATTTATTTTAATAAACTAATTTATTATTTAATTATCATTTATTTATTATATGCAAATGGATATTAAATCAATTTAATTATTTTTAAACCATTTAATTACATTCAAATGATAATAGTAAATTCTATCTATAAAAATTATCAACAATTGCTATTAAATAATACATAAATATTTCTTTGATAAAATTAAATATACTTATAATTACAAAATTATTTAAACTCATTTCATATAAAAAAATATTTTTTTAATAAACCTGCCTACAACAATTTAATATTGAATAAGTAGTATAAAAGTTTGGAAAATAAAGTTTAACTTTTTATTAATATTATAAATAAAAAAATTAAAAGGTATCTAATTTCAATTAATATTCTTGATTTGTTTTTTCCCATTTAAAAAAATTGATAGTTTAACTCAGTTATTCTTAATAATTAATAAACCTTTCAAAATATTTCTATTAAAATAGATAATAAAATGATTTTGATTTTTCTAATATTTACTTGTAATAAAAATAGAAAAAAAATTTAAATATTGTGAAAAACAAGAAATTTCTGCAAAATTTTATAAACTTGTAAGTATTACGCTGCTCTTATTTTCTTTTTAGGTTTTTATAATTTATAAGAATTGTTAGTTTACTCATTTAGATAAAGAGTGAAACAAACAAAATAATAATTAATTTGAATTATTTTTAGCTTCATTAAAAAGCTAACAAATTTATGCAATATCAAATTTTTAAAAGCTTGAATGAGCTGAAATATGATATAAAGAAGTGTTCTTATTGACTTATTCGCCAGTCAATTAAATTAATACTTATTGTTTGCTTTACTCTTGATATTGTTCTGGAAAGAATGTATTATTTGTTGAATATAATAAGAAAAATTGAAAGTAAAAATACATTTTTTAATTTCTAACTGCAATATATCAAAGTTTTAAGCATTTTACAAAAATCTAAATTGTTATTAACTAAATTTATTGTCAAAAATTTCTAAAAAACTAGTATTTTATTTCATAAATAAATAGATAATAATTTTATAATATGAAATGCTTAAAATGTTCTCGTTTTTCACATAATAGAGACAGCTTTTTAAGAGTTCTTACAGAGTTACTCATAATTAATTATACAATAATAAATCTAAAGTCAACCAGCTTCTAATAATTTATTACACTAGCATTTTTTTTTTATTAGTTATATTGATTATTTTCTAACATGAGTAATTACTAATTATTTTGGTTTAAAAACAAATCCTTTATTAATACACATTTTGTATAAAATAATTTCATCAAAGATTAAAATATATAACATTCTAAAATTATTCATCAAACAAAATAAAGGTTTTTAGAGGAGTATAAATACTATTAATTAAATATTATTAGTTGTAAAATAATAGTAAATTTAAAATTGATCAGCTTTTTTAAATAGAGTTCATATTTTGCATTATGTTATTTTTAAATTTTGTTTTGTTGATAAATTTCTTAAAAGGTTAAGTTGGTGTATTTGTGGTCTACGTTCTTGCTTACTTATTGATCTAAAAAAGATATAATATTGGTTCAAATTTAGTTTTGCTCAAGCTGTTCGTATATTTTCATCATTTCTTAAAGCTTCTACTTTTCAATCACTTGCTTCTTTTAGGCAAAAAACTTTCTAAAAAAGATTAAGTAAACTATTTGAGCAGGAATTATTGATACAAAAATAATTTTCCTAATTTGATATAGAATGCGCCATGAATTAATAAATAAGTACATATCAGGGTCTACTTAATTTTCTGGGTCGTTCTTTTCTTCGAGACTTTTCACATATAAATAATTTTAAGCCATAAAATTGTTTAATTCAGTCGCACCATATAAGAATAAGAAAGCGAAATTGATCCAAACTGTAGATGAAATAAATGAAAGAGCCACCAAGATTCTACATATTTTGCTTTCAAACTTTGCATGTGAAAAGAAAAATCCAAATAAAGTTGCCAAAAAGCAGAAAAACTCCACTTTAATCAAAATATCATTTGCTTTATTAAAAAAATGGATATAATTTATTTTATTGCAATATCCTTTAATTGTTAAGCATTTGTTTAGTAAGCCAAAAAAAACAATGAAAAAAAATCAATTTTATTCTAATGATATAGTTACCTCCAAATATTTCTGAGTATTATTTATCTAAAGCTAGATCGCTATCAATAGATTTGTTGAACGAATAATAATTTTGAATCATTTTATTCCCCTACAAGGCAGCAAGAATCATAGATAGAGAGATAAATGCTGCTAATAGGAATAAAAAAAGCTTGATTTTAGTCATATAATTAAATTGTTTGTAGAGTAAAATCTAAAAATTTAAATAAAAAAATAAATATATGATGAATAATGATTGATTGTATGAATGAACTGTCAAATAACAAAATTTGAATATTTTTACAAAAGAAAAATCAAAAAAATCAATTAAAGATGTTTAATTTGAATAAAAGTGCCTTGATTAAAAGATTTATGATTAAAAATAGTTTTTTTTTTATTCTAAGCACAAGTATTTTAAAATTGTATGTTATTGAAGGAAAACTTTAGAACCCAAAATTTGCTTAATTTATTTATTTACATATCTACTTTCTGAAATTCAAAAGAAGGTTAGTAAAAAATTAAACAACATTATGAATAAAAAAATATACTGATTACTGATTTAAATTCATGATTATTTGATTTAAGTTGTAATCTCCATTCATAATAATAATAAAAAAAAGTAAAAATTTATGCTCTGCTTAATTCTAATTAACAAAAAAAGCTGATTCATATTTAGTTAGCATTTTTACTAATCCTTTGTTCACTTTGTTCAAAAGGTTTAAAATTTCACAATTACAAATTGAAATTTAAAAGGTGTTGAAATCATAATTTTTACAAAAAATAAAATTCATGGAGTGCTATACTTAAGCAGAATCAATTAAATTTGTCCAGTTTTTTACATTTAAATAAGAGTTTTAACCATTTAGTTAGAAATAATATATCTTAATGATACTTCAGTTAACGCAAAAATTTTCAAACATATAATTTTAAGAGAAAATAGGAATCATATATGACAAAATTTGAAGCAAAGAGTATGATTGAAAGAAATACTTTATATATCTCTCTTATTGTGACTAAATTTATATATTAAAAAACTATTATATAGTTATCATAAACTTTTTTCTAAAACTAAGTCACTGTCTAATTTTTATGAATTTTAATTTTAAAATTTAATAGTCTTCTTATATTCTTAACTATTAGCTACCACTCTCTCACTTTCACACTATTACAGTCTTTTAATTCAATCAAAAATAAAGTATAAAACAATAAATTGTAAGAAATTTTTTATATTTTTCGCTTAAATTGATAAGTTAGAATTCTGTTAGATTTACAATTATTTATTTAATAAATTTTTCCTAATTGATGACTGTCTTATTTTTATGTATTATAATTAAAAATTTGATTTTCTGTTATTTTCTTAAGAATCAGTCATCACTCTCCCTATGTAATAAATTATATTGTTATTGAATTGAATATTATGTGAGAAATATTTTATATTTTTCACTTTTTGTGATTAAATTAATACATATATATACTATTAGAAATGTAAATTTTTTTCTTATTGATTAACGTCTGTCATAGTTTTATATAGTGCATTAAAAAATTTGATTTCTGTATTTATTTACTTAATAATTAGTCATTCTCTGTCACTTTCAGTGATTAAATTATCTTTTAAATTAAATTGAGTGTAATATAAAAAATATTCTAAGTAAGCAAAAACAAATGTTGGCAATTAACTCGTTTATCTCGTCTTTATAGCTAAAGTAACATACTTTTTCTTTCTGAATTTTAATTTTTTGAAAAGGATGTAATCGTTTCTAATCTATTTTAATCGCTAATTATTTCTCATCAATTTAAGCACTAATAAAATATTTGTTCATAGATCACTAAAATCCATATTTTCTTATAAATATTAATATAAAATAAATTAAATGGGTGGTAAGGTACGTTCAAGGTTAAAATTTTTTAAAGTACAAAAAATAAGTAAGCGAAAATATTGAATTAAGTTTAAACAAAACCTTTAATTATACTCATATTTGTAGGATATGCAGTAAAATAAATCCTCGAAAAAATAGCCATTCAAGCTCAATTAATAAAAATAATAAAAATCCTCCTTAATTTAGTTTATTTGACAAAACATCAAAGTGATATTTAGATTGATTGATAATTTTTGCAAAATTATATTTTTGCCGTTAATTTATTTTGTGATTAATTTATACGAAATTAATTTCTTAAGTAATTTACAAATTTATATTTAAATATTTTTTATGTAAACACTTGGTAATAAAATTTGATGAATATTATCTATTAAATAATAGGCGCTGTGTCAGAAATCTTTTCAAAAAAGAGAAGAAGCCACCCCGTCTTTTATATCTTATTTTGTGAAATTACAGTTTATAAATTTTGAAATTTTATTATCTTGTAACTTTAAAAGAAATAAAGTTTTTATTGAGTGTTTTCCTTTTATAAAATCTCTCCAAGAAACATATTTAAATAATTTTTTGCAAATAGCTAAGCAAAAAAGATAAGATCAAATTTGATCTTGACTATTTATTTACAAAGATGTTTTTTATATTTATAAAGTAGCTAATATCTAATCATATATAAGATAGGAAATTAGCTTGATACACTTGAACATATAAAAATCAAAATATCTAAAAATTTTAAGTAAAACTCAATTAAAGTTATACACAGACAAAGAAAAAGGAAATGAGAGATAAAATTTTGTTTTTTATATCTTGGTTCGTTAATTGAATCAATATAAAGATTTTTATTTTAAATTATATTTGTAAATTTGATTTCATATTTTAAAGCTATCATCAAACAATCTATCATCCATATTATTGTATTGTTGTTATTTTATTTTAGTAGATTGATGAATGAGCATTCAATAAATAAAGAAGATATTAGTAATAAAGGGATTTTAGTGAGCGCTTCCTGCACTATCAGTAATTTTATTAAATTATTAATCTGAATAAAGAAGTATATTTTAACTAGTATTAAAAAACATCACTTGAGCTAGCTCTTAAATTAAAAATGATAGACAGTATTTAAATACAACTTTTGAGCAAGTATTTTATATACGCTGCATTTAAGTTATTCAGACATTTTAGCTCGAATGCTTTTTTCTTTTTATATTTTTTGTTATTATTTTACTAACATTTTTTCTTTTTTTTATACCGATCATTGAAATATCTCCTGATACAATTTTTTCAAGAAGATTTATATGCGAATTTATGTCAATAACTTTACTCTTTTAGAGCCATTCTCGCGCACCTCTCTAAACAAATTCCAAAAATATATTCCTATATCTTACATTGTGATATATCTTAAGCATTTGCAAGTTGCTATAAGTATTCCTTTCAAGGAAGCGGAAGAGAGCTGTTTTAACAGAGGCATCTTTGAAATCGTAATCCTAAACAAATTTATTGAAAGCTCTCATCAAGTTTTTGCACAAATTTCCATTGATGGATCCCTCTTCATTCTTGCTTTCCTACTAGTTTGTACAAGAAATTCTGCTTTCAGTATGTTAGTTCTCTGCTATGTGATCTTCTTCACTTTTAACATTCTCAACTTTTAAGCTTTTTTGGGTTTTTTCACATTCCTTCCTAAAAAAGATTAAATATGGATTTTTATAAATAAAAATAAGTATCAAAGAATTTTTAAAAATGTTAAAGAGATTTATTGGTTCTAATTAATTAATAAAAAGTAAAATAAGTTCGTGCATTTTGCCTTGTGCGTCAATGCACATAATTAATAAAATTATATTTATTTTTTTAATTTGAATCTAACAAATAAGATTACTTGACAGTAATGTTTTCTATTTTCTTAGATTAGAATTTTGTTAGCTGGATATTATTATTTTATAGCTGTGTGTCATTTAAAGTTTAAATTATTGGAAGGCCTTGGGTAGTCTAGTTATTTGCGTCAGATTTGATATACTTCCATGAGGTAATAATCTTTTTAGGTTATTTTTCCTGAATATTTAAATTAGATTGGCATTCAGTTTCTTCTGTCTTGTATAATATATTAGACTTGTTCCCCCCGTCTTTATTTTTATGTTTGGGTTTTTTTATTTTTTTCTCTTTAAAGGTTTCTTTTTTAATCTCAAGTGTATTGTCATTTTTATTTGTTTCAAGAGGATTATAAAATGAATTTGAATTATCCTAGATATCTTTATCTATAGGCTTTAATTAATATTAGGAAAGACTATTAAGTCTGTATTATTTATATTCTGCACCTAATTCTTCTCTTCTACGCTCTTGGATATTTGGTAAGAGGGTTTAATTAACGCATAATGGGTTTTTCTGCTCATTATTAATACTTTTTTAAATTTGTATTGTTTCAGAATTATTACTATATTGTGAGATTCCTGCTGCTTCATGAAGATCTGCAGAGTTAATATCAATCGTTTGTTATAAAGATATTTATGAAGGATTAGGGCCTATTATTGGATTTCTAATTCCATGCTGTAATTAGTTTGGGAATAGTTACATCGGATTTTAACTCATTTATAAGAATTAGTTCTATGGGATGAAGTACACATATTACTGAGGTACTCTATTAACTTATTTAAAAAGCAAAGGAGGCTAATACATATTTATTTTAATCTTTGAAGGTGTTTTTTATTACTCTCCTTTTTTTTATTAAATAATTAAGTAATTAATTAATGTGTTCTAAAACAAGTGAATATTTAGAGATTTAATTAGTTGGTTTTATTCAATTAATTTGTCAGCCAATGTGCCAACTCAACTCTTTAAAAATTATTATGAAAAAATTTAATTACTTTTAAGAATAGCACACTTATTTTTATAGAAATATACGAATGATGTTTAAATATAAATACATATTTGTTAATATACGTCTGTGAATTATTTATTAATTGCTGAATAATTTAAATTATTTTGATCACTCTCATTTGTTTGTTGATAATTTATTTAAACATTAAATGCTTTTCTTCACTTTTTCCTTCTTACTTAGTCTTTTCTATATATTTATTGAAGATTTTGCATTTTTGAGTAAAAATTATTTAAAATCTTCTAATGATTATGTACAAAATTATCTACAATAAAAATATTACTCAAAATAATTGAAATATTTCACAAAATGATAAAATTTATTTTATTTCTACTAAACAAACATTAATTTAATTAAAAAATAGCTTATCCATTAAGGGAAATGATAAAAATTCATTTATAAATTCTTTCCTCAAATCAATTTTAACAAAAAAATTTTGATTTTTATTTTTACCTAACTTCTCAAGAAGCTAGCTAACAAATTACTAAAATATAGCTCTATATTAATACAGTTATGGTATCTCAATAAATAATTATTCAATTAAAAAATTATGCTCATAATCATATTCTAAACATGAAAATAAAAGTCAGTTTTTTTTAAGGTTCATGTACCGTCTCTATATATTAAAACAGTTAAATTAAATTAAAAAAGTGATGCCAAAATTCCTTTGTGACATAATAAAGTTTTTCGAATTCAAGGTTTTTTTTAGGCAAGAATGATCTTTAAATTACTTAAATAATTAGTAAGGTAAAACTTTAAAATATCAGAAATTTTTAAAAAACTCATTTTATCATCCACTAAAAAGATTTTCTATCAAAAAATAATTTATTCTTCATGTTCTTCTCACAATTTGTTAAAAATTACTTTATTCTTTTAAAGCCATTTACTAAATTAAAAATTATAAACATAGTTTTTCAAAATGTATTAAAAAAAAAATGATTGATTAATTTGAAGTTAATTTTAAAATCATTTATAACCAAGAAAAAATAAAAAATTGGTCGTATTGAACAAAAGTGTTCCTGCGTTTTTGATTCAGAAAATATTTGTATCTAAAATGGAAAAGGATACGCTCCTTCATGTAGGGAAAGAACTATTTTACTGTGATTGATTTGTATCCATTTTTTGTTAAAACATACTAATTACCAATGAAAGGGAACTTATAAAAGCTGACATAATACTCTTAGACTCAATCAAAGTATATAAAAGTAATAATAGGAGTTGTCACTTTATAAAACACATTTATAAGGAGCCTTATTTACAATTTATTTTTTAAAGTAAAGCCATCTTTAAAAATAGTAAAACAAAATAAGATAAAAACATTTGCTCAAACCTATCCTAAAACATAACCAAAATTTCTTTTTAATGAAATATAAATCTTATTTAATATTTAATCTTAGCATGTCTCAGTATCGTTTTTCATATAATTATTTTATATTTTTCTAACTAGATGCAATTTAGCTATATTTAATCACATAATACATACAAACATTGCTTTTATTATTTCAAGGTTGAATTTTTACGAATAATTAGAAGTTATCAAATAGTTATTATTGATATTATACTAGAGCTTAATAGTATTGTTTTGATTTTCTAAAAGTTTAATATTTAGAAATAATTTGGCTAGTTATTTTTAGATAGTTAAAAAGATTTAAAAATAATTATTCCACTACTAATTTAAATTCCTACACATTATTCTTATAATATATATTAATTATGAATGATTATTAGTTGATATAGATGAGTTTATTTGTTTAAAATTAAAGTATTTATATATGATTATAAAATTCTTAGTCTAATTTCATTTAAAAACTTGTATATTTTTTTATAAATATTAAATAAATTGATTCTATACAGACTCCACTTAAAAAACCAAATAGCCCTATAAATAATATAGATTTGTTAAGCTATAAATGATAAAAGCATAAAGAATATAATATTCAAAAATAGAAATGCTAGCATACATTTTATGAAACTAAAATAGATGAATATGGTATTTGGCCTAATTTTTAAAGATTTGAAGCTGATAATGATTACAATTATGATATAATTAATTAATAAAAAAAATAAAATATTAAGAGTAAATTATCATAAAGAAAAAGAAATGTCAATACTATCATTTGATATACGCTTTATTAATATGAAAACTATAAAATTATTTGTTGTTCGCTTTAATTCATTTAATTTTCATAAAAAATATTTTCATTTTTACTAAATTAAAGATGAGTTTTTGAAAAAGCTGATTTTTAACGAATAGTAAGAATACTATAATATAGAAGTATGTCAATTAGATTTTCTATTTGAAGCACTACTCTAGCGCTAAAATTACCTAGTGATTTTTGTAAAATTAAACATTTATTTTTACAAATATAAAATTTTAAACCTCTTTAATAAATAATGAATTTAACATAAAATTATTTTTACATATTTTTAACTAAGATTAATTTACTTGTCTTTATCTATTTTGATTCTTCTTTTTAATTTTCAAAGAATCTTTTTTATATATTTTGTTTATTTGTTTTTTAGTTTCTTATTTTTCGCAAAATTTTAATTTATTTATTAATATACTTATTTGCTTGTTTGCTTTATTAATACTTGTTTTAATTCTTGATATACTTTTTTATAAGGTCAAGATATTTTAAATTTAATTATTTTCGAGATATCCAACATTACTTTATTGCTTTTTATTGGATTTTATTGATTATATTAACTAATTTAACAATCGACAACCCATTTTAGTAATATTTTATTTTTTTAATTATTATCATTTTTACATTGTAGACCATCATCATAATTTCATATTTGTACATCTTTTGAGCTTAATTCTATTCAAATTGCTTATAAAATTAGAGTATTTCAATTTTATTGTGGCTCATCCTTAGGTATTGTACCTTCGTTAACATATTTATCATCAGCCCAAACTCCAATTTTTTCTTTTCCAGAGCAATATGTAAATTTACCCTTTCCTATTTTTTATGAATCAATTTTAAAGCTTTTTCACTAAAAATTATTTTTTACCATGCCTCATTCCGTATCTGTAAAAGCCTTCGAAGATATCTCCATTTTGATAAATCATCTTACCATAGCCATGATATTTATTATCCTAAAATTCTCCTTCATACCTATAAATTATGATAAAAAAAAGCGGTAAATTAATTGAATTCAAAAGTGAAATAACAAATTATTAAACTCAACAAATAGTTTACTTGTATTATCCAAATAAATAAACTCCTTATCCATGTTTTTTATTAAACCTAAATTCACCCACATAAACATGCCCATATTGATTTACTAGTTTGCCTTTTCCATGTTTTTAATTGTTAAGAATATAGCCTTCATACAACTCACCTGTATCGCGAAAGTAGAACATTCTCCCATTAGGAAGGTTATCTTTCTTTTAGCATAATTAAATAGACTTGGCTTTAAAATAAGGGTTTCCATTTTAATCAAATAACTTTATTTGTTCTAGCTATGGGTGTAATGTGCTGTCTATATTATTTTCTTATTCTTCCATATCAAAATTAAAAGGAGCATTTACTTACTCCCTAAGAGGATTTTTTACATATATCTCCTAAAACTATTGCTTGAGTTAATCTATTTGCTATTAATACCTACTTAGTTACTCCAAGTACTTTGAATGGTAAAAGTAATTGATATAATTTTAAGCATTTTTCATGTTTTTGAGTACATCCTCTTAATACATATCTATTCCTTGATATATAGGTAATATTTATTCATTTTTTTTAATCCTATAAACCTCAATCAAACTATCTATATCCCCTATTTCTTCATACTTTGTCTCAATTTCTTCGCATTTCTAAACGACCTTTAAGTACCAATCATCTAATTCTTGATTTATTTTAATTATTGCACTCTTTGCTTTTTGTTTTATTTTTTCAGTCACATCCTAAACTTAAAAACTGTTTATTTCTTCCATTAAATCAGATGATTCTAAATATGAATGATCTTAATGCTTTCCGTTCTTCATAAAGCAAAGATTGCATCCCCTTTTTTCTTTAGTTTCACATTATAATTCAATACATACAAATTCTAAACTCCTTTTGCCATGAAATCTACAATGCTCTTAGAAAATTTAGTTAGCTGCCATTATAGCTTTTAATTATATTATCTAAATTTTGAAATCTTAGCTTCAAGATCTATCTATCTATATCTTTTTTCTTTGCTATTAAATTGCTTTTTTGATACACTATTAAAATTTCAAGTTTAAAATTTTAGATTCAAATTATAATTATTATTCATTCATTGACTCATTCATTTATCTCCTATTTTACTAATATTTTTACTAATTTTCTTAGTTAATAAAGGCTTACTAATAAATAAATATTTATATATTATTTGCTAGCTAGATCTTATTTTCCATAACCATTTCCTTATTTACATAATATAAAATCTATTTTTAGATACCTTCTAAAACATACAATTTTTTTTACAAAATTAGAAAAATAATAATAAGAAATATTAGAATTTACTTAAAAATAGTACTCATGATTGTAAGATAGTTGAGGTGTTTATTTTTAAAATTATTAAATAATTTTTGATTAGGTAAATTTTTTTAGCCAGGTTCTTAAAAGGCAAAAAATGATTATTGATACAAGAGATAAATATTTTCAAAATATTTCTCCTTAAATAGAAGAATGTCTTTTATGAGCTACATTTTAAATTGATATAAAAAAATATTATTAATGAAAATTAAGTACTTATTTATTTTTTGGCTTATTGTTTATCTCAATTTTAATTACAATTGCAAAAATAAATAAATGAATAAATGAAAGAATAAATGCTGCCAAATTTTAATAGTTTTGATTATTAATAGAAAATATATTCTTTCTAATGAAGTATTTATTTTTTATTATAAAAAATATGTTTTTAATGAATAAGAAAAAGACTTTCTTTTTATGCAAAAAAAGATTAAAGATCTTTCTACTAATAAATAAACCACTAAAAAAACACTTAGAATTTGTTATAATTTAAAGATATTAAAAATCAGTAAATTTTATTAAAGCAAATCTTCTATAGATTTATGTTAGACTAAAACAGCTAATAAAAGGCAAGCACTTTTTGTTATATCTGCGAGTAAAAAATCGTTCCAAGTTAATCATATTAGATTTGTTGCGGAAAGAATGTGTGTGAAAACTGTTTAAAATAGAGTAATTTTTGTTAATTGCTTGTTTAATAGTATAATTAATTAATATTTAATTGTTTATATAAGAACTAAAAATGGATAAAAACTTACTTATATTACTTTAAATAAAGGGGAGTTAAATATAGTGTGTCCAAAATGTAATTCATAGCATGACCCATAAAGGATTATTAACATTACTAATAAAATGAGGGGATAATAAAACTTTTTTTAAAAAAATAATAATTTGAATTATTAGATTCCATTCGCATAAAATAATTAAAAAGAAATTTAGGTAAAAATGGTTTAAAGTTTAAAACAAAACCAAAATATAGAGTAAAATAGCTTTGAATTTAAAAATTCTGCTTTAAAAACAAATAATCCTGAGCGAATTTAGGGGAATAATTAATAAAATAGGATGAGGGAAGAATAAGAATTCAATAAGAGCTAAGCCAAATTTAAGAAAACTCCTAATAGATAGTTTTTTAGTTAAACTGCATAAAAAAAAATAGCAAACAAAAAATAACCTATGCTCTTTGATCAACCATTTTAAGATCCGAATTGTGAACAAACATAGCATTATAACCCAAGTAAATATTACATATATCTAAAATTAAATAATATTTATATAATATTTCTAATGTAAAAGCCTTGGCTAAAAATTTTAGTTAGTAAGAAGCATTCTTTTCGTAATCATTTCATCCTATACAGAGCCAAGATAATATAAATAATAAAAACAATTTTAACATCAATGTCTTTGATTAGGTAAATTAGAATCATAATAATTAAAATATATAAAATTAGATGAATAGCATGCTAGAAAGAAATATTTAAACTTAAATAAATTATTAAGAACCACTTAAGGCTAATTAAATAAATCCTGTATTTTAGCAGTAATAAATAGATTAATTTCCTCAGTCCTAAATCCCTTTCTTGTAAGAAGGCTACTAAGGTTAATTTATTACAAATTAATCCACAACAAAAAACATTGATCCCTTATTAACAACTCCATAAACACCAGTTTAAAAGTAAAATAACCAGCTATTCTATTCTGTCCGACAAACTAAAATAAAGCAAGATAACTTTTTTATAAATAATACGCCTCAACAAAGCTAATAATTAGCCTCTTCAAAAATAAATAAAAGTGAAGAGTTATTTTATAAATAGACAGAACTACATAGTTAATTACCATATGCTAATTAACATTGCTAGCAACCTATTTTTAACTAATAATTTTTTTAGCAAAACCAACCTTTACCTGCCTACTAACCTGTTATGCAAGACCCTGTCATAATTAATACCTAACCTACTCATGCAATTTCTTACTCTCCTTATATTTTTGCATCTTAATCTCCAGCTATATTTCCTGAACCAATATTTTATGTTGTTTAAGACAATTTTATTTAACATTAGGCTCCTTAATTTGGCATGAATTTATTTTAATAAATTTCTGATGATTATCAACAAAATAATAAACTAACTAATAACACTTGTTTAAATTAGAGTAGTACAACGAAGCCAATCTATTTGAATTTCAATGAAAGCAAAAGCACAACACCAAAAAAATCAATTTATGATATCTATCACGATAGCATATCTTCAAAGAACTCGAGATAACTAGAAAGTTAGATGGATCTATCAAGCCAAAATTCAACAACTCAGTCGAGTTAGTATCCTAAATTAAACCTAGAATATAACATATCATTTAATTAAATTCAAGACTGGCATCAATCAAATATCAAAAGAAACGAAGATAGTCTTTTTAATGATAAATAAAGAGATAGTCTATATTCAAATAACGATTCCTTATTTATTTCACAAAAAAGTAGTTAGTAATCAATAAATTTTAATAGCATTGATAGACAATAGTAATAATTGTTTGAAAGTATTTGTAATAGCTTGTAGAGAGAAAGAGTAGATCAATAAAATTCATATTAATTGAGCTAACAGCAATAAAATTAAGAAATTAGTCAGTAGAATGTTAATTAACAGTATAATTAACTCAGTGAACAATTAGTAAACAATACTAATCTTTAACTCTAGAACCAATAATAATAAATTAATTAAAATCATTCATTAATCTCAGATAATGCAAACGACCAATAGTTACACATAAATTAATTTGATTAGGGCTTTGATTTTGAGTAATAGTTCCAAAACATACAAATTTGATTAAATAAGATGTTATCATGACCAAATAAGTATGTTAATAAACTACTAAATTTGTTAATTTTTATATAATCAAAATAACATAATAATTTTTTTGAGAGTTATTTAAAAATCAACTAATGGCTATTTTTAAAAATGTAAATTTAAAAATATTCAACTAATTTTGTAAAAACACTTTATTTTTTTAAATAATGAGTTTCTTTTGCCAATAAATAATTTACTTTTAGTGAACATATATCTTATCTTAATTTTTAATAAAAATGTAGGTTTATTTGGTAAATGTAAATATTTTAGATTATATATTATAAAAATATGTTTATTATATTTTATAATTTCATTTAAGATATTTTATTTTTAATAAAATTTACTTGTATAATTTCCTCAAAATTTATTAATTAAATACGACAGAAATTTTAAATTTTAAATTCAAAACAATTCTTATCAAATCTTATTAATTTTATTTAGAAATATTGATATTTTTATATGATTACTTTTTCGTAATTGATTGGATTTTTATTTTTGGCATATCTAAATAATATTAATAACATAATTAAAATCTATTCATTATACGTATTTTTAAATAACAAATAAATATCTCTAATTTATTTTATATATATTGTAACTTTAACGAAAATACTCATTTTAAGTAAAAGAATCTCAAAAAATTTTTTAAATTTGGATATTTTACTCAATTATTATTAAATTAATATTAAATTCACTTAAAGAATTTTATTTTTTTATTATAGTAGATTAAAACATAATTGGTAAAAATTTAATATTATTGTCTAGGTAAATTTAAATTTTCAACTTACTAAGAAAAGAAATTATCAGATAGAACTGAAAAGGGATTTAGAATAAAATTTCTTTATAAATTTTAAAATACTCTAAAAAATGCATATGTAAATACATTAGAATAAATATTTGTGTTTTACATTTCTCTATATCAATATTATTATAAGGGATTTCAACTATATCTGGTTAAAAGTTAAAAAAATGGTTCTTTTTAGATTAAACCATAAACTCTTTTATAAAAATATTAAATATTTATGTGGTAATCAAAAATGATTAATTCATATTAAGTTTTTAATGTTCTCTTTAGTTTCTTATAATTAAAATGGAGATTCAAATTTGGGGTATTAATTTCTAGATTAATGAATATATTTTAGAATAGCTTAATATTATTAGCAAAAAAAACTAAAAAAATCTTAAGTAATTTAATATGTTTGTCAATATCTAAATTATCAAATATATTTATAGTGTATTGCTAGCTTATGGAAATTATTTACTTTTTTTTGCAATCGGGTAAGATGAATAAAACTAATTATAGAGAAGTTTACTAATTATTAAATGATTAGGTGCTTGTGTATTTTCAAAGGGAATAGAAACAATAAAGGTAAAAATCCAATACAATTATTGTGCATCAGAAGTTGTGAGTATTGATAAAAAGAAGAAGACGAAAAAGAAAAAAAAATTTTGGTTTAATAAAAATAAAAGAAAAAATTGCAATATTGAGAAAAAAATCAAAGAATATTTAGGTAGAGAAAAGATCATTTTAACAATAAACTTTCTTATAATTAGAAAAAAAGTAAAACAAATTAAAGAGCAAAGAATATATATTAAATAAATAAAAATCAAACAAAAACAAGCAAACTAAACAAGATAGGCAGAAACAAAGTTTAGTAAGAGAAAATATATACAAGTAATAAATAACTAAATAAATATACTTTATCACATATTAGTTTCAAGTAAATACACTCAAACAAAATAATTTGAAAATAAAGCTTTTATTGATTCATCTAACTTTTACAATATCTCGAGAGCATAAGCAAGCATCTTTGTGATTTTAACTAAATATTATTATAAATCCATTAATCTCATATATTATCATCTAATATATCTATCCATTAAATGAATAAATAAACTGATTTTTTTGATTTGAAAAATACTAATCAATAAGATAATTTTATTCCTGATAAGATTTTATCTGCAAAACCATAGCCTGTTGTAAATCAAGCTAATAACACAGTCTAACTTGATGGCCAATCCACTTAAGACAATGCAAATCAAAGTAACAACTCTAGTGACCTCAAAAACAATTTGCCATTAGTTACTGAAAGACGTGATATTATATTAGAAAATGATATTACAGGTTAGCGCTATTTGATGCCAAATATTGAGGTTAAGTTCTTACAAAGCAGTGAAAACAGCTTGTACTTTTCCGATTTAGTAGATCGTCTCAAGCAAATGTGCTTCCCACTCAATGATTGTATGCTTTTCTGTTGGGATGAAAAGCGTGGTATGCATGTATTCGTTGCAAATGATCCTATGAACTAGCCTCATTTCTTACCTTCTCACCTTTGTGGTGTTAAGTCCAATATATATATTAAATTCCGTTCTTATAAGCAATAACCTGCACAACAATAATACTAATATGGAAGTTCTTCATAACGCTAATAACAAAGTGGAAGCAATGGAACAGCAAACAGCGGTAACACTGCAAATCCATCTATTAAAGAAGAAGATAATCTGATTTCTGAAGATAACACTACCTTCTCTTAGTAAAATAACAATGGAGGAAGTAGCATGGAGCAAGGAGGCAAAATTTCAAGAAAGAAAAAATTAATGGGACGCTCTTCTAATGATAAGAGAGTTAAGGAGAGATATATTGAAAAAGTACGTGAAAAAGTTTCAGAATGGCGTGCTATGCATGAAACTGGATTCCGTGATTAGAATGGAAACCTTTAAAAATTGAATTTAGACCATGCTGCTAACTATATTGGCATCTCTCGTAAAACTCTTGATGATTACTACTTACAACTTCGTCGTGCAGAATAGCTAGGATTTGACTTCGAAAGAAATAAGGGAGAAAAGATGGGAACACTTCGTAAATTCGTCAAAGAAGAAACTAAGAAGTTAATGAAGAAAGGTTTGAACAATCCAAATCTCACTGGAAATAACAACAGTGCCAACTTTGAGTCTGGATTAAATATGATTTCAGGTTGTGAAAACTCCGATGATGAAGAATCATCTTAGGATTTGAATTGCCTATCTAACACAGGTTCTAACAAGAACAACAACCAAGCAAACATTAATAATAATAATAATAACAATAACACTGGTAATAACAGTAATTTAATACTTAACTAAGCAAATAGCACTTTGATGTAAAATGTTTTACACTCTTCAAACCCAAATCATAACTAGCAACTATTCACACCATACAATCTAAACGCCTAAACATTCCCTTATTCTTCTAGTGGATTAGGTACTCACAATTCTTACGGTTAACATTCATAAAACTTTATGCAAGCTTCTTTGGGTCATGGATTCTCATAAAATAATCGTAACAGCTACATGGTTCAAGAGTAAATTGGATCATCGGGCTTAGATACCTACCAAAGAAACAGTAATAATATTAATTTTAATGGTAGTACATTCAATCCTGGAAGCTAATTTTTAAATAACACAAGCCATAACTTTATGCAGTCAAACAATAATGATTTTAATATTGCCAATTTAGGAGATGGCTTAAACTAAGGTAGCAATTTTAACGCTAATGACTAACGTTTCAGCAATCAATTCTTCATAAATGGTTTGGGTAATACTTCATAAATTATAGATGAGAGAAATTCGTTCAACAATATAATCAGCAATATGAACCCTCATAACACCCACAGCAACCTCAACAACCAAGATAATCGCTAATCTAATGGAAGCTATATGAACATGGAAGAAAATTACATAACTACTTCTGTAAATCATTGAATCAGATGATTTTCAATATAAAAGATTTAAATTATGTAATTATTCTATGAAATAGATTATTGATAAATAACAAATTAACATTTTCAAAAATTGTAGCAACAAGCACCATAACAAATTATCTAACAACAAACACTCCTATGTTGTAGCTTAACATTAACATTAGCAACTAAAAATATTATTATTAATTTATAGATCATTAAAATCTTGAAAAAATAAAACCGTGTCAAAATGATAGATAAATAAATAAAATTTACTTATTAATAAATAAATATAAAAAAATAAATTATTAATTAAAATAAATATATTAATTACAATATATAAATATATATATTCCATCTTCTAAATAAATTAATATTTATTACTCTTTTCCAAGTTCAATCATTTTTAATGTCTATTCATTCAATTATTCTATCTTTTCAAACAAATTTTATTTGAAATATTCTCAAATTTAGATAGTTCATTTCAGTTTTTTAATTAAATAAATGATTTTAATTGTCTCTAATTATTATTTTTTATGTATTAATAAAATTTAGTGAGCTTTCATACTATTCCGAAAATATTTATATACTCTCAATCTGTGTAAAAAAATAAATTTTAAAAAATTAGATCATAAATCATTTTTTTAACTTAAACTATTGAAGAAAGCATTAGTAGATAGCTTGAATATGGGATCAAGGTTAATTTAATTTTACATTTCATTCAAATATTCATAAAAACTGGTTAAAATATGTCAATTTCTATTGAATTTTGCATTGGCTGCTCAGCTACCTTATATATTAAATGATTAGATTTACAAATTTCAAATTAAAACTCAAATCAAGATGATCTTTCTTCTTTTATTTTTTGTTAAATTTAGCTTTATCTTATAAATCAGGCATTTAGTTCCTTACCCGTAAGCTTTTAATTATACGTATATTTACACATTAAAATTTTATACTTTTTCAGTATTAAGAAGATATAGATTTTAAATTTTTTGGCGATTCATGATTTTTGTTTAGATTAGGTGGCCCTGATCAGGATAATTACGTTGATCAGGGAATATATCAAAAAAATTATAAAATTCTCTATAAAAGATTATAATTTAAAATTTTATTAAAATAAGAATTTTAAGTTAAAATAATTTAATTTTTGTTCAATAAAAAAAATGATTTATTCTTTCTAACATGTATGCATGATGTATTTGCTTTTCTTTAAAAAAAATGAATCATAAATAATTTATTATTATTTATATTCAAAATAAAATACTTTCTAAAAATCAATAAAAAATAAATTTTGAACAAATTATTTTAGGAAAATAAAACACAAAAAAAATAAAATAAATTTAAAAAGTGTGATTTATTATTTTGCTATAGAAATTAAATAGTTTCATCAATCTAAAAACTATTCTTAAGTGAACAAGAAGTAATTCATTGAAGAATAAAATTTTTTAAGTCATTAATACAATGTTAAAAACTAGCTTTTAATTTAGTTTTGTACTCCTCAATTTCAACTGTATTATAAAAGTTAATAATTTAAAATATAAAAATGCAAAAATGAGCTAAGCTATGTGTAAAGATTTAGATCTTAATTTTTTACTTCAACACAAGAGCCCAAAACTAAATAACTATCTTAATCGCTAAATAAGATTAAAGTATAATTTTAATTTTATCGAATGTAAAACACCCCTTTATTATGCTTGTAAGCGCTCTGATAAAATTAGATTTATAGCATCTTACAATTTTAATTCTGATTAAATCATCAGAAATTTTCTGTAAAAACTTGTCAAAACATAAGAAATAAGAATTATGAATTGATGTTTACTTTTTAAAACTAAAATTTTTATTAAAAGTTGATAAATATAAAATTATTATTTTAAATTAATTCTAGAAATTAATTTTATTTTAAGATATCATTTTATAACTAAAGATATAAAGAAAGATAAATAACCAAATTTATAAACCAAAAAAATTTATTTAAAAAAATATGCGAATACAAATTTGACGTAAAATATCATCAAAAAGCTGCTTAGCCGCAAAAAGTATTTAATTTATTTACTTTTAAGAAAAGGTAAGCAGAGTTTCAAAGCAGTTATTTTGGATAAAATAAACAAATGTAGATCATAAACAAGTTAAATAGTATATAAAGTCCTCTTGCAAACTTACCCTTTAAAACTAGAGGATATCTTTCTCTTTTTGGAGGTTTTCTTATCCATTTAATTTTAGGAACATTTTATCTTTGGAGTACTATGAATACTTATGTAACTTCTTACTTAAGAAATGATGGACAAAACTATACAAACGCAGATGTCAACGCAGTATTCCCTTTCATGATGCTCGCTATCAATATCTGCAATCCTTTTGGAGTTATACTAGCAAAAAAAATTGGATTTAGACTTTAAGCAGTTATTTGCTCTTTTATACTAGGAGGCTCTGTTGTTTTAAGTTCGTTTTTTGTTGAAAATTTTGTGCTTTTTTCATTTTTTTATGGATTTATGTTTGGATTCGCTACAGGATTAGTTTATATGATACCATTTAACACAAGCTATCTGTAAATCTTTAACAAATTTCTTTCTAATTTTAAATAAATTAATAACATTTATATATTTTTAGATATTTTCCGCATAGAAAAGGATTTGCAAGTGGTTTTATATCAGCTGGATTTGGATTTGGAGCTACTCTCTTCCTTTGGCTTGTCTATAGCTTTATGAATCCTCATGATATCCGTCCTGTTAACTCTCTTTTTCCTAAATAAGTCTCAGAAAATCTCCCTAATACCCTACTGACTTTAGGATTCTTATATTTTATAATCTCATTAATTGGTGCTTTATTAATTGAAAGGCCTACTCAAGAGGAAATAGATTAAGTAGAAAAAGAAATATAATAAAATGAGTCATAAAAAGAAATGCAACTTCTCAAAAATGACTACCAAAAAATCGAAGATAAGAATATTACAAGTAATTATCTACCCAATGAATGTTAGACATTTTAAGATGGGATGAATACAAAAATAATTTATTTGACTATAGCCATGGCTACTTTATTTTGCTGCTATGGGATTATGATCATTGCTAACTTTAAGCCATATGCAAGCTAAAATAATTACAATGATAGTTTTTTAACATTTGTTGCTACAATAGGGAGTATAATTAATGGATTGGCAAGATTGTTTTGGGGATATTTAATGGAAAAAGTTACATTTAAATAAATAATTGTCTACAATTTGGGGATATAAATATTCATTAGTTCAACTTTAAATTTAATAATAGATATACCTTTCTTATTCTTTATATATATTATACTTGCTTATTTTTCCTATGGTGGATGGTATGCAAAGCTACCAGCTCTTGTTGCCAAAATTTTTGGTAAAAAGGTAGGAACAACAATCTATGGAATAACATTTACTGGTTTTACGATTGCTGGTTGGATATAATTCTTTTTAGTTAGATAGGTATAACAAGACATAGGTTGGGGAAACCTCTTTTTGATTTTCACAATCATTTAAATACTTTCTCTAATATATTTCAAAAATATGGACTTTGATTTTGATTGGAGAGCATTTTACAAAAGTAAATAATCTAAATAAGATTCTTTAGCCTGAAATAATTTAAAAATATACAAAATTGTTAACAAACATTACAATAAATTCCAAAAAATTATTAATTAATTATTCAGCTGCAAAACCATTTCGATTTATATTTTTTTAATTTTTAAACTCTTTTTTTAATCTAAGTATTTTATTAAGATATTTTTATTTGAGAAGTGTTTTTGCTTTGTAAATATTTGAAGTTTTTAAAACCAAAATACTAAATAATTCCTTTTTTTCATTAAAATTTCTTTAAAATTAAAAATTATTTTTTGTTAAAATGATAAAAATTAATTTAATTTTTTTATGCAAGTATTTATTAATTTTAATTAATTTAATATATTGAATCAAAATAATTGAGAAACTAATATAAAAATGTAATGCTTCTAGAAAATATTAGCTGAGGTAGTATATCTGCTTAAGAAAAAATTATTAGAATAATGAATATTGCATATGATTTTATCGTAAGAATATAAATTTATAATTAGGAAAATTATAAGAAATTTTCTCAAAAATTAATAATTCTAGATTTTGTTCTAAATTTAATTTGTTAATTACTAGTAAAATTTGCATACTTTTATTCATGCAAATCTTTGAAAATAATTTAATACTTTTTACTATATTAAATATCAACTCGCAAAATTCATAAATTTCAAAATAAATTAAGCTAGCAAAAGAAAGGAATAACATAGTTTAAAGAAATATTTTAAATAGGATGCAAGAAATAAGTTAAGAAAGAGATTTTAACAGGATTACTCTCAATAATTTTGGTAAATTGATAGTCATTACATTTTACGCTGATTGGTACGACCATTCTGTTAATTATGTTGAATAGATTGCTAATTTACAGGAACTCATGCAAATTTAAGATGTTGTTTTTTGCAAGTGTGATGCTGAAAAAGTTCCTGAAGTAGCTAATAAGTTCTAAGTTTCTATGGTTCCAACTGTAGTTTTGACTGAAACCCGCAAAACCACAATTAAGAAATTTGAAAATGAAGTTCCAGCAGTTTTATTTGAATAAATTGAAGAAGCAAATAAGACATTTAAAAATCAATTCGAAAATGAAAAAGAGCGTATGTATGCCAAAATAAAAGAACTTTTAAGCTAACCTGGAGTTCTAATGTTCATAAAGGGTACTCCTTAAGAACCTGAATGCAAATTCACTCGTGAATTATTAGGGATTATTGAAAGTCTTAAGATTCGTTTCAGATATTATGACATTATAGCTGATATTGATATGCGTCACTGGTTGAGACACTACAATAAATGGCCAACATATCCTCAAATATTTATAGATGGAAAGCTTTTAGGAGGCTTAGATGTCTTAAAGGAGCACATCGCTAAGAACACTCTTGAAATTCCAGCATCTTGCAAAATATCTGAGCCAAAAGAGCGTCTTTAGTAAATAATCTAGGAGCATAAATCTATTCTTTTTATGGAAGGTACTCCTAATGATGAAAATTTGTCAGAAAATAGCAAAAAGTTTATAAATTTATTAGCTTAAGCAGGTATTCGTTTTAGTGTATTTAACTTGTCGATTGATTCTAATTTGAAAGATTATCTTAAAGAAACATATAAGTCAACTGATCCTTATTTCTTTGCTGGAAAGTAATATGTAGGTAACCTAGAAGTAGTTATTGAGCTCTCAAAAAAGCAAGAATTGCTACAAAAAGTACCTGGAAGTGAATGGAAACTTGATGGTGAATAGAAAATTAAGTATTTATTAAAGGCTTGTCCTGTAGTTATCTTCATGCATGGAACTCCCAACGATACTAAATCTGAAGATTCTGCTAAAATGATTAAAATCCTTAATGATTGTAAAGTTAAATATGATTTTTACAACGTTGATGCTGATGCTGATGTTAACTAGTATCTTCCTATTCTTTCTAACTTTGATAAAATTCCACAACTTTACAACGAAGGAGAATTAGTAGGAGGAATAGAAGTTGTAACCAAGTTATTTAATGATGACGACCTTAAAATCTTACTACAAAATAATATCTAATAATGAAAAAAAAATTTTTAAATTGTTCAATCAGCAAATTTATTTTCGTTTGTTCATTTGACTAAATATTTTAAATTTCATCTTAAAATTTTCAAAAAATAAATTCAAATTAATTTTATTTTTATTAAGGTTTCTCTACTTTAAAACAAGAATTAATAACTTGTATGTGCACAAATTAAAAGAAAAAAACAATAATTATTTAAATGTTTTTTATTTTTTAAATTTTTGAAAATAAAAAGAAGTAAAAAATAATTATCAACAAAAATAATAGTTATTTAATAATAAGAGTTAAACCTATTAATATCAGTAGAAAATCTATTGATTACCTTTGAAATTTATCATATTTTTTATCAACTAAGAGTTAATTTTTAAAATTCTAAAATGAACCGTGATATATAAATCTTTTATTTGTTTAAATTTGATAAATGTCTATTAGATTAAAAAACTTATATACTTACTTAGAGTAAAATTTATGAATATTTTAGTTTATTTGGAAAAGTATGATAAGAAATATTTAATTATATACTTAAGTATTACTGATAAGCATATTTTTTCATATTAAAAATTAAATATATTTCTATCTTTTTAGATTAGTATTATTAGTTAATAGCTTTTTCACATTTTTTAAATAGCAAAGGATTATTTTAATAAGATTTATATAGTTAATATGATTTGTTTGATAAAGAATTCAGTGTTTTTATTTATATCATTAAAAATCTGTGAAAATAATTAAACATTTGTATAAATTTTAATTGTCAAATAGATTAAAAAAATTGTCTACTGAGTAGTAAATTGTTTTGGTTTTAGTTTATTTGAAAAAGAATGCTTATTTTTTTAATTATTTACTCAAGTATTTACTTATTATCGACTGATAATTGACATATTTTTTAATCTATAAAATGAAATGCGGGATTTTTATGTTTTTAGATTGGTATCATTAGTCAAAACAAATGTTCACATTTGTTAAATAGCCAAAGCATTTATTTAGTGAGTTATGTATGTGTAAAGTTAGTAAGATTAATTTGATAAAGAATTACGTGTAAATTAAATATTTAATCATTAGGATAAGATATCAGAATTGGATAATTCATATGCATAGGTAAAATAAGTATAAATTTATTTGTCTATATCAATTTCTTTTAAAATAATATTTTTGAACTTGCAATTGATTTGTGGTAATAGATACAGTGACAAAAAAGACTCATAAGATTTCTTTATTTAGTAGCAGAGATATTGGGATTTCTTTGTGTTGTTTTTAAGATTATTAATTTATCAAGTAGAGGATATCTTTTCAATATTTACTAATTTAATAAAAACATAGCAAATAAATAAAATCAGAAAAAGTTATAAATGAATAAGTATTAGGTAGCTTTTCTTTTAGTTATTTTAGCATCTACTTTAGCTGCTGACATTAAGCTGAGCTTTGATAGCTTGAAGGATCTTGGTTTAGGAGATCTTAATATAGATTTAGGAAATATTGAGTTAGATTTAAATTAAATTTCAGGAAATGCTATGAAAGACTATTTTAAAAAGTATGATAAGGACAACAGTGGTGGATTTGATTTTAATGAGTTCACAATTATATATCAAGATGAGGAAAAACCATTTTCTGATGAAACCATCTTGAAGCATTTCTAAGAAGCCGACACTGACTCGAATGGTGTAGTTGATTATGATGAAATATTCTATTTCGCTCTTAAATAGGCTTCATTTTTAGAAAATGTTGAATAAGTTGACGATGTGCCAAAAGTTGAGCAACAATAATAATAAAAATAAGAATCAAATGAAAAAACTGATCTTTGATAAAATTACTTAATAATAAATATTTATTTAAATTATAAATTCAATAATTTATCCATCTTGTATTAAATTTTTATTATCTTTTAAAAGTATGAGTTCTTTAATATTCATTCGATCATACATTTCCAAAAGAACTAATTTTAAAATTTATCAAGTATTTATTTTAACAAAATAAATTGAAATTATTTCATTTTTTTCAATGAAAAAACTAATAAATTAAAATTCAATAAAATTAACATTTAGATAAAATCATTCTTTAATAAAACTATCGTCAAATAATTTTATTTTTTACTCCAATAATTATCAGGTATTATTAACTAAATTATTTGTTTCCAAGAAAAAATATTTTGGTATGACTCTAGTAAAATTAAAAAAAATTTTATAATTAATTTTAGACTAACAAAATATGAGCATTTGATCTATAATAATTCTAATAAATAATTGAACTGAATATTAAGCACTAAATATTATACAATACTAAATATATTGTGTTATCTATCATACAATATATATTTTTTAATAATTTTTGATAACTAATTATTCAGTAGACTGTCAAAAGACTTAGGCGAACAATAAGGAAAGAGTATAAAATAATCTAAAATTGTTATTTTAATTTCTTATTTTATAAATTAATTTTTATAGTTTTAAATGTTAAAATTTTATATAAGATAGTTACTATAAAGATTTGCTTTTTAATTTATGATTGGTGATCAAGTTTGGTTATTAGTTTTAGCAATCTGTAAATTAGATTCACAAATTAAAGTTAATAAAATTAATTTATCATTAAACTTTCAAAATAAAAATTTATAAAAAATTTTAACATTTAAAATTATAATAAAAGTAGATAAAATAGAAAGTAAAATAACACCTTTTATTGTTTATTTTACAACTTCAAAATTTTGTAGCTTTTTTTATGACAAATCCCTTTATTTCAATAATATTAAATTATTAATGTTTATTTTTGTATAAAAATCTTATTGGTAGAATTTAGAAGTTATAATGTAAAATGTTTAAATTAAGCAAAGTTATGATTTAAAATTAATATAACTATGAGATGCAAATAATAAATTTATAAAAAATTTCAAAATAAATTACCTAATAACAAAAGAATAGCGTTGGTTGGATTGAGAAATTTAAAGCTTTCGTATTATCTTCATAATTATTTAAAGTTGATGAAAAATAGATATTTTAGTGGTTTCATTCATTTCGATATAAGTTAAACTTTAAATAAAATGAAAAAAACAGCTCTCAATCAAAAAAAGCTGATATTATATTAATTTTTCTATTTAAATTTATCGATTAGAATAAATTTCTACTTGAATATTTTTGTTTTTTACTCAATAAATATTTAATAGCCCATAATCTAATTTTACAAAATTAGCTAAATAGAATATATAAATTTAAATTCTAAGCTCCTTAGCTTATTATCAAGGATTGTTCTGAATCTGAAATCATTAGCTTAATTAAACTGCTTAGGTTTATAAATGAATTAGCAAGCTCTCATATAGTTAATAATGTTAGTTGTTATTTTTCTATTGTTTTTATCCAAAAATAATAATTTATTTGATTGAAGTAATTAAATATATAGCTGTTAAAATAAAAAATACGCTTAATATCTTTCTTTGATTATTAAAAATTTATGCTTAATTTTATTTGCCATTCATTTTAAAATAAATAAAAAGTATTAAGCATCATTCAAATATTTTGATTAAATAAATATTTTAAACCTACCCTATAAATTAGAATAAATTTCATATAATTCAAAAATATATGTTTATCCTTAATCATTAACATATGAATGATAATATTGTATGATAATTTAACAAATTTGTACATTAAATACATATTTTTAATATATATTTATTTAAATTATAATTAGTTCATTATTTATTAATTTTATTATTACCATATTATAATACTAACTAAATTTTAATAAATAAAAATCGATGTTAAAAAAATCTGAATATTTAGTATAAATATATTGTGATAGACATATAATTTCTTATATTAAATATTAATAAAAAAAATATATCTGAAAAATAATGAACTATTTTAACTAATTTTATAATTGAGCGATCACTTTTTTCATTGATATTGTTAATATTAGTAGATGCTATTCAGCCTATATATTTTTATTATCATAAAATATTTAAAGATATTATTTAAAACCGACCTTAAAAACTATTTAGCAACATTTTTACCAAATTTATTTTAAAAATAATATTAATAATAAAAAAAATTTAATTATAATTAATTTTTTCATGAAGCTTATAATGAACTGTATAACCTTCTATTTTAGTCAATGATATTTTCAAAAATGTTTAAAAATTTATAAAATCTAAAGCAATTAGTTAAAGTTATTTCTTTAAATTGATATTTTAGAAGAATATTTAAATTACAGTACACATAAAAAATAAATTCTAAAATATAAAAAGTGAAAAAAAAATATGTGTAGTATTTTAATTTATAAAATTAATAACATTAAATTTAATAAAAGAATTTAGTTTTTATTTTTTATATTCTAATAGCTAGTTTATTTAGAATATTAAAAATATAATAGCTTTTCCCATTTAAAAAATTTGATAATTTGTTTTTAATTTTGAATTCTTAGATGAGGATCTTTCTTTTTAAATAACTAGGTCTAGTTAGTTATCGTTTTAAATTCGCAAAAATAATAAACATTATAATTATTTATTTATTTTGCAAAAATTAAATAAAGTTTGGATATTTTTGAGATTAAACCCCTACGATGAATTTATTTAAAGCCTATAACAATTTATTAACAAAGCACCCTTTGACTACTAAATGTGTGACATCTGGATTTATGTTTGGCTTGGGTGATGCCATCTGTTAATTAGTCTTTGAAGAAAAAAAAGCATATAATTTTAGAAGAACTGCTAATATAGCTTTTGTAGGTTCTGTTTTCGCTGCTCCAGTCCTTCATAAGTGGTATGGATTTTTACCAGGATTCTGTGAGAGAAATATTTTTTATAAGTATCCTAAAATGGGCTAAATTTCAAAGACACTTATACCCATGGCTTTCGACTAAACTGTTTTTGCTTTTTCCTTCACTTGCTATTTCTTTATGGTTGTTAATTATGTAGAGTATTAGTCTATTGAAAAAGGTATCACAAGTATCAAAGAAAAAAGTTTAGAAACAATGATAGCAAATTGGAAATTGTGGCCTGCAGCTCAAATGATTAATTTCTCTGTTGTGCCTATTCCTTACAGAGTACTTTTTGCTAACTTTGTTGGGCTTATTTGGAACATTTATCTTTCTTGGATTTAACATCGCCATTGAACAATAAAATATCTTAAAAGTGAAAAAAAATGTGGATATTATTTCTCTGAATTTAAAGCTTTACTAGTACTATCATTTAAACATATAAGTTTGTGTAAATATTTGTGTTTTTAATATTTGTATTCATTTTATTCTCAATTAGCACTAGTCTTAATTACTTTATCATAAATTTAAAAAAGATTAACAATCAAATGATAAATATAAAAATGTAATTAAAATAAAATAATTTGTATACTCTTTAAAATTATCTCAATCTTCATAGAAAATATCAAGAAATTAATTAATTTATATTCTTTATGCATGATCAAATCATTCATCTACTCAATGATTAGGATATAATCAATTTTAGAAATTTAAATTTATTATAATCTTAATTCTAATTAAACGTTCTAATAGTAATTTTCTATAAAATCCATCAATTAAATCACAACATAAAATATTTTTACAAACTCTAAAAAATAATTGAATTTATCTGTAAAATCTAAGAAAAATGTTAATAAAAATAAATCCATTTAAGATAGTAATAGTTATAAAAAAAAAAGTAGAATTTTTTTAGTCTTTCTTTATTGTTTTTGTTAAATTGTCCTAAAAATAAAAAGGATAGTTTTAATTTTGTTTGTAAATATTTGAAACTTAAATTTTATACTTATATTCCAGCATTAAAATTAATTAAATTATTTTAAAAACTGCTTTCTTTAAGTACAAAAATATTTTCATTAAATCCTATTTCTAGAATATCATACTTTATTTTACTTACAAATTGTATACTTATATTATTTTTACCTAATTAGATAATTTTATCTATCAATAAAGTAATCCTTTCTAAAATTATTTTATGAAATATTAACCTAACTCTTTTCAAATTTATAGGTAGATAGATTTGACTCGAATAGTCAAAAAAAAAAATTATTATTATTTTATTTATTGTTATTTTGAAGTAATAAAAAATATAAAATTTGTAAAGGCTTTACTTATTTATTTAAAAACATAAATAAAAGTTATTATTTTAAAAATATTAATAAAAAATTATTAGAATTTAATAAAATTTACAATACTTCAAAAGTTATCTTTTGAATTTAATTATTTATACATAAAATATATATAATTTTATTGTTATATTCTAAGTTAACTAAAAGATCATTAATATTTTTTTTTTAATAAAAAATCAACTAAATAATAAATAAAATGTAATTGATTACTAATAATACATTGAATAAAGATATTTAGTTTAAAAATCAGCAAAATTTTTTAGTTTTGGCTTAAATATTTATTCTTCTACTTCTGAGCGATAATTTAAAATTAGATATTAGTTTTTAAAAATAGAGGAGTAAAGTCATCATTTTTTGAATAATAAAACAATTATAACAATTTTAATTAAATTCTAAAAAGCGATTATTTTATTTCTTATTACATATTTCTGTAAAATTAAATAAGCTGGCTAAAATTCAAAGAAAACTTACAATCCTTAATTAATTAAGTTACTTTCTTTATTTAAATTAATGATAAATTGAAATATTTGTTAATTCACCACTTAAAAATAATAAGATCTACTCTATTTCTTCTTTGAAATTATTCTTAATTTTAATTAATATGAATATAACAGTATGTAAGAACTAGAAAGAAATTGCTATTTATAGTATAACTATCAAAAATTGAATAGCTAGATTTTTAAATTACAAAAACCCTTTTAGAAAGAGTAATCGATTCTAATTTTCTTTATATTTAAAAGCATAATAAATATTATTAATTAATAGATCTAGAAAGTATTTAAAGAATTAGCCAATATAAAATATTAATATTTATTTTTGTTAAATTAAAATTGTGTAATTTACTGATTTGATAATTTATAATAAACTTACAGTGGTGATTGAAGACAGATTATTTTCTAAATGCTAATCAAATACCATCAAATTTATAAATTCATAGTGAAAGAATCAGAAAAAAAAATAATTACAACAAATTGAAGTTTTATATATTGAAACTTGTTACTGCTAAACACAAAATCTTTTCATTAAATTTCATATTTGTTACTTCAGTGAGGAGATTTAAAAATTTCGTTCACTATAACAAAAAAAGATTTAAAATAAAAAACATAAATCGTTTAAATAATTATTTAGAATAGATGCAATGGCTATAAATTAAAAAATAAGGGAGTTTTCCTTGTAATTTTATAACTTACTTGATTCAAGTAATGATTAGAATTTTTAATTTAATTAATGCTTTTTACATTTAAATTTTCTGAATACTTTATTTTCTTCTACATTCAAGCTAGTGTATTTGCAATGCGAATTATCTGCTGGCAAAAATAATTTGACAAATTCAATATTTAAAAAGTGAAGGGAGTTAATTCATAATTTAATTTTTGAGAGTTTGAATTTACAGTTTTATTCATTAAAAATTAACATTATATTGAGGAAAGAATGAATTAATGAACACAAACGAACTATAACAAAATATAAGTGTTTGTATTTTCAGAGTGATTGATTGATGTGAAGTAAAATAAGTAAAAATAATTAATAATATTTCTTGTTTAATTGCATAGTTTTTTCAACAAAGCTTTTTTTATTAAAAAAATTAATACCAAAGATCTAAATTTTAGATAGGTAGAAGATAGATAGATAGTAGATTTTAATGAATGCAATATCGTTAAGTTTCAAAGTAGATAAATTTGAAAAGCAGTTTAATAAGGACCGCACCAAGTCTGGCAGAGAATTTTCAAGGGGATATCTTTTGATCCTCCTCGTGGAGATGATTATTATTGGAGTTGATTATTCTATTAATAGGAAATATAACGATCTTATAATTTTAAGCATGACACTAGCGTAGTTTTTATTAGCATTAATGCAAAGATTTATAATACTTAAATTATGTTCAAGCTACTTTAATTTGTTTATAGCTATCCAAAATCTTGGATAGGCACTAATAAATTGCTGCATGATAAGCTTTTGGCTAAATGTTGATGATATCTACTATGTTAATAATATTTATTATGGATCTAATATAGTGTTAAAGCATATTTATTTACTGCAAGGCAGCAATTTTATTATGAAATTTATCACAGCAATAAACATTGGAATCATTTATGAAACATTTTTTGTAAGCTAACAAACTTCAATTCGGCACTATATCTTATCTGTTTCGATAGCGATTTTTCTTAATGTTTACAAAATATTTTAAGAAGATCTAAGTCTTAGAAATCTCTTTCTCGTTCAAAGAAGTGAAGATGAAATGAATTTTTTAGTAAAACGCTTGCTTCCAGTTAGCATGCTCATTACAAAATATGATAAAAAAGAGGAGCGTATTTACTTTCATATGTCTAACACAAAGCTCTAAAAGCAGTTTCATATAAAAGACGATGATAGCATGAAGAATTTTTTGCTAAAAGTCGAACTGTAAGCTTTAGATGAATATTAGCGCCTGCAGTTAGAGAGCAACAACAACAAAAGTTTATTTCAGCATTTACATTTCTAAGCAATATCCTACAGCAAGAAGCATTATAAAAAGAAGAATACAATGAGTGTAAACAATAATAACAACTAAGAAAATTTATAAAATGATCGTAAGTAATCGCTGTTAAATAATAACTCCATACCAAATATACACCCAAATTAGTAGGCTTTATTTTCTGCAGCAGCATTGAATTAACCAGGTGATGACTTAGTTTCACCAAATTCTCTCTCAGGTAGATAATCTGGAGACTTAATTAGCCACCGATTAACAGAACACAATCTTAAAAATATATTTGGAATGCAGGAAAAGGCAGAAACTGACTCTATGACTCAAAAAATAATAAAATCAATGAGAAAAAAAGAACACAAAAAAACAATAAAAAAATAATTTGATAATTTAGAAATCGAAATAGGAGATAGATAATATGAATAAACTATTAAGGATGCATATAATACTAATAGCAATCACCATAATTCTCATAACATAATAAATAACCTCAACATAAATGAATACAATTAAAAAAGGGGAATAAATCACAATGCTAGCATTAATGCTAAAAATATTGCGGATGAAATTTATGATCGCCTCGAAGTATTTTATGGTATCCTATAAGGCGAAAATTAAAAAATTCTGAATATTAAAATATACACATATATCTTAGAAGAAATTTACCAGGTAGGCTTTTATAAATTTTTCTTTTGAATATGAAAAAAATTAATTTTTAATTAATCAAATATGAAAATCTCAAGATAAAAAAATAATGATTTCATTGTTTATTTTAACATTAACATTAAAATTAAATAAATAAATATTTCCATCTTATTAATTTTGATCTATACTAGCATGTAATCAAGATCTAAATGCTAAAATTTAAAGCATGATTAAGATAATATTCAAGAATTAAAGTAACCCAAAATCATATTGACACATATCTTAAATAATTTAAATACTTCAAAAAATTTCTAATTTCTTATCCATAAAGTAAATTAATCAATTAAAGCTCTACCATTCATATATCATAAATCAAACTGCTTTCTATTTACATACCAAACAACGATCACAAATTGAAAAATAAATTTTTGAAAAGCAAGCAAATTTTTTTTATTCCTTGATGTTTCATTCTAAAAATATAAAAGTATTCAAAACATTTATTCAGATAAAATTTCTATTAAAATAATAAATCGACAGATATGTTCAATAAACCAATTTAAAAAATATTAATAAATACTCTTTTCATCAAAATATAATTGATAAAAATACTCATCTGAAGTCTTACTTATGTACATCCTTCTTCTTTAATAATGATAAAGATTTAAATATTGATTGAGGAAGAAATTTTTATTTATATAAATTCATTTATAAATAAATGCTTGAGGAGTTATTGTGAATGCAATTAATTTTTCTCAATTTTTTGATTCTATGGAAATAGTAAATATAATAAATTAATATTTTTGTGCTTATTTTAAAGCTCCAAAAATTAAATAAATTTTTACCACTAATTTTGTACATATAAAAACTAAATTTATAATTGTTAAAATTAAATTATAATAAATAGGTCATTATTTTTGAAGATGAAACACTGTAAGGAAGAGTAGAATATTTGTAGAAACTAAACAAATATTACCTCAATCTATTTGAATAAATGCTTAAAAAGCTTAGAGCTCCTATTGCTCAGAGCTTATACAAAATGAAAAAGGCAGTAAACAACCTAAAGTAAAATATAATCTTAAAATAACAATAATCAATAAATCAGAATCTTTCTCGGCTAGATAGTATTTTGAGCTAGAACGATTAATAAGCAAATGCACTATCTAGACTTAGAGAAATGGCCTCAGACTTAATTGTAAGAAAGTAAAGCAGTTAAATCCAAAATACAATAGTTTAGTCAACCTTGAATAATGATTCATCTAAACAAGGCACTTCGCTTTTAGAAGATATTTTTAAATAAGATAAGTAATAAAAAGAAATGATTTTTTAAAATACTCAAGACTTATAATATAACAACTACAACATACTGAATAGCTTGTTTAATTACTAAGATATTTTTAAAATATTTTCAAAGAATTCTATCATTATTTCTCCCATAAACATCTCTCTTGAAAGGATTATCAAGGATCTAAAAACTATTTTTTCATCTGAATACAAATCACGCTGTCTAGAATTATATTTTATTAATGATCTTACAGAAGAAGATTCCTACATTAACACTGATGAAAAATATTTGAAATAAGTCTTTATTAATCTAATAAATAATTCCCTCTAATCTTTGACTAGAATCTAAAAAGGGTAATTTATAAATATTATAATTAATAGACTTTTAATTTTTTATTTAAGAATTTAATCACAAATCACATTTTAAATGAACATGAATTACATTTTTATTTATTAAAATACTTTTTAAAACTCTAAAATATATATGAAAAAAATAGTTTGATTTCTCAAACATTTTTGGCAAAAAAAATCAAAATTATTTTTCTAAAAATTAGTTACACAGCAGTTCATTTTAAGTTGAACCCTCAAGATATTTAGCTCATTGATATTTCTATTATTGATACAGGGCCAGGCTTTGATAATAATTACAACCTAAACGAATAAATTCTTATTTAGCATTTAAATGTTATGACATTAGGTAGAAATTTGAAAGTCAAAGAGTTAAAAGTTGGTATCCCGATCAGTTAAAAAATAATTGGAAAATTAGGACCTTACGAGTCAATAAAATTTGAAAAAAATGTGGTTAAATTTTAAATTTATAAAGATTATGATGGCTTAATAAAAAATAAAGATAACAACTATTATGGTGGATATGTAAAGAGAAAAAGCTTATTTGTTAGAAACAAAACAATTAGCCAAAGTGAAAAATCTGAATAAATTTGTGAAGAAAACGAATAAGATTTCTAATAAAACGAAATTAACTATGCAATTTAAAAGTAACAAGTAATAGATAGAAACGAAGCACTTGTATTTAGTAAACACTAAGAATATTTTGGTGAATCTTCTTACTGAGATATTAAATTTTTTAAAAAGAAAATGTTCCTTAAATGTTCATAAATACTTCAATTTTTTAAGAAATTTAACCAAATAATTAAATATTTTATTTAAATAGATATTATCTTTGGGATAAATTTAAAAGCACTTAACTGTAAATAATAATTAACAATTTTACTAAAATTAATATATTAAAAAAATAAATTGTAAAATATTTGTAACTTAAATATTATAATTTTAATTACCTCTGTTCTTATTGTTTTATTATTGAAATTTTTTTACTTTTTTAAATAAATAACAATATATATGGGCTAGATTTAACCTATAAATATTTTTAATCCTTTTATGTTATAATTGCACTCTTTAAAATTAGTTATTTAAATTCAAACCAAAAGATTTTTTGACTAAAATTAAGTTTGAGAGATTATTTCTTCCTATTTTGTTTTGAGATTGCTAACAATTTTTAACAAATTAAAGAAAGAAGCAAAGATAAAGACAATATCTATTTAAAATATTAAAATTTTTTTTCTATCAATTTGTATATATTTATAGTTTAGCCAAAATAAATAAATTAACCAAATATTATTTTTTAATAAATCCAATATTCATAACCATCTTTAAAGATATCAATTTTTAAAAATGATTTTTCTGTACTTTGGATAATTAAATAAATAAAGTTTTATTTTCAGTCTAGATATTTAATTAATGAAGGGAAAAAAAATAAACTTTTTAAGAAAAACAAGATTTAATCTGAAAATTAATGAATGATTGGCAATAATAAACAATTCCAATACTTATATAAAAATATGTTATTGTTAATGTAATGAAATGATATTGAAAATGTATTAAATTTATAAATTGCTCTTAACTTGACTGCAAAATGAAAGATAGATTTAATTATTTTTTACTATGATTATGCTTTAGATCTTAATGGTAAAAAAAATATATTTTAAAATAATCTGATAAATTATTTTTCATATTTCAAATCGAATGATTTTTATACATTTTTTATTGCAGATAAGTATTTTATTATTTGATTTATTAGGACATATGTGTTTTAAATTAGCTGAATATCTCACAATAAAAGATAACTATTTATTATGACTTTCTTAATAAAGTAACCATATATTAATAAAATGAAATGAGTAGTGATGCCTATTTTTTTAAAAGAAATATCATTTAAAAAGAACTTATTCTTTATTGTTTAATAGATTTTGTTAATTTTAAGTGCTATTTGCTTTTTGGAAGACTGATTTTTTTAGATTAAATTAAATAGAAAGTTTGGAGGGAAATTAAAAAAATTCAAAATTCAAAAATTAAATTAAATATTTATAATGATTTGATTTGTCGTGTTATTTTTTAAAAAGATCTATTCGCTAAAAAATAAATGAGACAATCGTCTAAATAATTAATTAATTGCTTATTTAATTTTTGAAATTAAAATCAAAATATCGCGAAAACGTAAAAAATTAAACTGGAGGTAATCTTTGCGGAATTTATTAATATCTTCTACATTCTGAGAAAAATAAAGATAATCCTAAAGAAATCATACATAAATTTCCTTTATTAAATTATCAAAAAAATAGCTACTCCTTTTAATAATAATTTTTACCAAAAAATCCTTATTCGACATTCATTCTGATAGCATACAAAGCAAATAAAAAGGACAAGCAAATAAGAAAAACAATAAAATAGAAAACATAGTACTGAGCATCAACTCAAAAAATAATTTTAATGATTAAAACTGATCAAGAAAATATTCAGGTCTTGGTGCGTATCAGACCTCTTAATTCTAGAGAAAAAGCTGAAGGAGCCACTCCATGTATGCAAGTTGATAAGGTAAAAAACATATTTTTTATTTCTTAAAGCCTCATTATTATTAAGTTAATTAACATTACTAAACAATAATCAACAGAGTAATCCTACCACAGTCATTATCGATGGTAAAAGCTATAACTATGATTATATTACTGGTTCAGAAACTACCTAAGAAGATATTTTTCACATCGTTGGTAAACCTGTTGCTCTTGCTTGGTTAGAAGGTAAACATTTTTCTGCTCTATAACATTAGTAGAATAATGTCTATAAAAACAATTACATATAAAAAAAGTTATAAATAAAGCATTATTTAATTTTTATCCCATTTCAAAATAGGTTATAATGCTTGTATATTTGCTTACGGTCAAACAGGAGCTGGTAAAACCTTCACAATGTAAGGTAAGGGGCTTATTGAAGAAGGCGCTGAATCTCCAAATAGGGGTCTTTAACCTAGAGTTTTTGATTATGTATTTGGGCTAATTAATTCTCTAAAAAAGGAAAACCCTGAAAATGAGTATTTAATTACATGCAACTACCTTGAAATTTACAATGAATAAATTATGGATTTGCTTGCGGAGCAAAAGCACGATGCTAATGCTAAGCCTGTCTAATTATCAGTAAGAGAAGATTTGAAAAAAGGAGTTTATGTTGAAAATTTATGTGAAGAAGTGGCTAATTCATCTGAAGATGCTATCAACTTACTAATTAAAGGTAAAAAAATGACACTTCTGCATTAATATTTATATAATAATATACTAAATCAATAAATTATAAATTTAAATTCAAAATCAGCCACAGTGAGCATTTTTTTCTATAATTTTTAAAATAAAATAAAAGGGGTTGGCTAATAATATCACATCAAACAACTCTTTTATTTTAATTTAAAAATTCAAATTTTGCTTCAATATTTATTCATGTGAAATTTACATTTTCATTGATTTATTAGTTAGCATTTTCAGATATTATTAATAAAATGGCTTTCTATAAACCCTATTAGAATATTTTCTAATTTATGATAAAAATCAAGAAATATTTTTAACAATTTTCAATAGCTTCTAAATATTGATAATAAAATATTTCTTTAAATTTATCTATAAAGTGTGAAAATACATTTTTTTTATTAAGATAAAAAAAGTTTTCTTTAAAATTTTAGAAAAAATAAACCATTTTGCTTTTTAAAAGATTGAAATTTACAATTATTATTTTATATTACAAAAGGTGCTTCAGCTCGTCACGTTGGAGCTACTAAAATGAATGCTGATTCAAGTAGATCTCACTCTGTTTTTAGTTTGAATTTCCAATCTAAAATTGTTTCTAATGGTATGATACATGTAAAAAATTCTAAATTGCACTTTGTAGATTTAGCTGGTTCTGAAAGATAAAAATCTACAGGAGCAGCAGGAGATCGTCTCAAAGAAGCATCTAATATCAATAAATCGTTGACTGTTCTTGGTATTTTACTAATTTTAAAGAAAAATACATTTATTAATCATTAAATATTTTAGGTTTGGTCATTAATGCTTTGGTAGAATCTGCTAATGGTAAAAGTAGACACATTCCTTATAGAGACAGTAAATTGACTTTTATCTTGAAAGATTCACTTGGAGGTAACTCAAGAACCTTTATGATTGCTGCTTGCTCAGAAGCCAACACATAATTTTAAGAAACCCTATCTACTCTCAAATTTGCTCAGAGAGCTAAAATGATTAAAAATAAGGTAATTTAATTATTAAATATTTTCAAATTAATTTATTTAATTATAAAAACAGGCTTCAGTCAATGAAGAAAGTTAAGGAAATGTTTAGCAACTTAAAAAAGAAATTCAAAAGCTTAAGGAAGAACTGTAAGACGCTAAGAAAGCTTTATAAGAAATGGAGGAAAACTAAAAGAATATGACTAGAATCATCACACCTGCTAAATACACTCCAACTTCTATGAATCATGAAGCAGTTATATAATTTTAACAGAAAAATTTTAAAGAAATAAATACAAAGCTTGAGGAAGTCAACTAACTTTTAAGTAAATTTACAATTATTTAAAAATTATAAGAACTGTTTTTGTTTTTGCTTTTTTATATTTTTACAAAAATTTAATTTAATTTAGGTGATTTTAATGAGTCTAGATCAAGAATAGAAGAATTCTTTAAAAATGAAAAATTGGGAGTTTTAAGAGTCTTTTAAGATATAGTAGATCAAAAGAAAATGGGAAAGGATGTTGATATTATTAAAGCACTAACTTAAAAATCAGAGTAGGATTTATTTTTTAAATAAAGTATTTAAAATAATATGTAAAATATCATAATAGTATGGAAGAAGAAGGTATTAGTTCTTTATTAACTGAAATCGATTAAACTATTGTCGAAGACATTCAGTAAATGACATAAACTTGTATCAAGCTCGAAGAATTCGAAGAAAGAAGAAAAGACTTTACATCTAAGTTAGAAAAAATAGGTCTAATGAATTTTGGATGCCCAGAAAAAGAAAAAGAACTTGAAGATGCTTTAATCTAAAGAGAAAAAAGAATTGTCGATCTTTAAAATGAGTAGACTCACTAGATCAAGCTGTAAAAAAGAAAAAATATTTTAAAGCAAAATTAATTAATTTTTTTTTAAATGAAGATTTAATTAATAGTTAGAAGAAATTTCAAATCAAAGAGATCATTATAAAGAGGTAGTTTAAGGATTAAACAATGAAATATAATCACTTTAGCACTAAATAGCTAAAAATAACTAAAATCATGAAGAAAAAATTCAATAGTTTAGGAATGGTTTTGAAAGTAAATTGGCAGAGTACGACTAAAGCTCATCTGAGATAAAGATTAAAAATATGGAATTAGCTGATGAAATCGATGAATTAAAATCCCATATTGAGAATCTTAATAAAATTAAAGAAGATATCAAACAAAAATGGGAAAATGCCTACGAAAATTACCAAAAGACATTGCAGGTAATTTATTTATTCAAATTATAGAAGAAATTTTAATTTATTTTTATGTAATGTTAAGACTAAAAATGAACTAGAAAATTAGAAGGACTCAATTCAATCTTAACTTAACATTTCAAGAGAAGAAAATACAAATTTAATGTTTAAGTTAAGTGAGGTAGAAAATTTATACAATTAGGACCGTTTGCACATGATGACATTAGAAGATGAACTTAATTCTTAAAAGAATATAATTAATGAAAAAAATCATCAAATAAGTAATCTTAACAGTAGAATCGAAGAGGAAAACCTTCGCCTTCAAGCAACTATTGACAAACAAAAGGACACCATAGACAGCTTGGAGGATCAAATTGGAAAATTAAAAGAGGTACTTACTTTCATTTTTTATGTTTAAAATATGAAACTACAATTTAAAAAAATAATTTAGGATATTGAAATTGCCTGCCAAACTTTAGAGTTCATGAATAAATAATTAGAAGAGAAATGCCAAATTAATATCTAATTACAAGAGACATATAAGCAAGAATTTAATTCAAGAGAAAAGTTTGAAAACGAGTTAAAATACCTTTACCATAATGAAAAAAGTTAGCTAAATGTCGCTCTTAAACAAAATGAAATTTTTGAAAAATAAATTATGGAAATAGAACAAGAAATCACCTAAAAGATGGAAAAAATTACTGATTTAGAGCATGATATTTTGGGTCTCTAGGAAAAGCTTAAAAATGATGAAAAGCGTCTCAACAGTTTAGAAGTCGAAAAAGAATATTATCGCAACGAAACTGAATAACACATTTAATTAATCCAAAGCAGAGATGATAAAATTAAGGAAATTAACCAAGCTTTAGAAACTGCCTTACAAATGGGTGAATAGCTCGAAATGGGTGTCTAAGAATATGAAAAATAAAATAACATTTTAAAAGAAGAACAGATTTAGAAAGAGTAAGAATTATTAGAAAAATTATAATTGTTAGAAGCTGCTGAATAAAAGATAAGAGTATCTCAAATGACTCATGAGTTACTTACTCAAAAAATGTCAGAATTAGAGAGTTAGTTAGCAGAACAAGTAACTTTGAGTACAGGCTTTTCAGATTAAATTTTATAATTATCAGCAGATAAGAACGATCTTATTTAAAAAGAGGCTTAGTTGATTGAGTCTAATTTAGAATAAGAAAAAACAATAAATGAGTTGAAAGAAGGCTTACAATAATTGGAGTAAGTGTGTTAGGAAAAAGAAATAGAAATAGAATAAAGAAAGTCTGATTTTAATGAATTAAAGAAATCTTCAGAAGATTTCTAGCAGATTTAAGATCATGAGCTGAAATCTCTTAAAGAATAGAATTTCAAACTAAATGAATAAGTGTAAAACTTTGAATTTGAAGTATAAAATATGTAATAGAAAGCTTCTCAAATGGAAGAAGACATGGATGTCTTAAAGTAGGAGATATAGGAAAAGCAAGAGCTTTACCTTCAAAGTGAAAAATCTAAGGAAGAACTGATCTCACAAAAGAACCAGAAAATTGATGAATTAATCTAAGAAAGAAAAGATTACGAAGAAGAATTTGTTAAAATATAAGCTAAATATTCAAGTGAAATACAAAATATAGCTTAACTTCAACAATCTTTCAGAGCAGTCTAAATCGAAAATGAATCAATCAAAAAATAAATAGAAGACAATAGAGTAATTATTTATTTATTTTATAATTTATCAAAATAAAAATAACTGAATAATTTATGTAATTAAAAGGGGCAAATGGAGATCTTCTAAATAGAAAAGTAAAAGTTTGAAGCAGAAAGACAAGCTATCCAATAAGAAATGTATTAAAAAGATATCCTCATCAAATAATACTAAGAAGAATAGGAATAAATTGGAAGCAAGTTTTAAATATTCAAAAATTTACATGAACAGATAGAAGAACAAAAAAATGTTTACCAGTTTAAGTATGTAAATAAAAGTAAAGAACTTGATAATTATGAGTAAAAATATAATGCTCTCGAATAAGCATTAGAAAGAGTTAATGTAGAATTTCTTTTTGAATTTATATTAAAGTTCTAAATAAATATTTTATGTAATAGGAAAAACTTACAATCAAATAGTTGGAAAATAACAAATTATAAAACCAAATTCTTATCATGCAATCAAACAGGGAGAAAAACTAATTCACATAAGAAGAGTAATTTAATTTCTTCAAAAAGACATTATTTTAAAAGTATGTTTGTTTATATAGTTTGTAAAGGGATTTGAAAAAATCAAGAGAAGAATGCTCACAAATCAAGCAAAAATACAAAGCACTTATATTGGAAAGATAAATATAATCATAATAGGCTAACAGATTAAATGGAAGTAATGATTAAAATACCATGATTAAAAGATTAGAAGAAGAGAACAATAAAATTAAAGACTAATTTAATAAATACAAACAAACTTCTGAAAAAAAGATCAATGAAATATGTGAAAAGCTAAATAGAGGAATAACTACTGCAGCTATCGTCAAAGAAATATCCAACTCAACTGAAATAGCCAAGAGATTGGAGGTAATCTATTTATCAAATTTTCTTTTTCAATCAATCTTTTACTAATTTAAATTAAATTTCATTCAATTTTATAATTGATCTATTAAATATATAGAAATAATCAGAAATTATAAATGAAAAAAATATGGGTATATCAGAAATAAGTAGTCTAGTTAGAAACTATCTCATAGATTGCAAGAAGGGATAAATTGATCCTATCTAAAAAGACGAATATCTTGAAAGAATTCAATAGTAAGAAGATACTTCTGCACTTAAGGAAGTTCTCTCAATTGTTCTGAAGAGTGTTGAGGTAAAGAAATATTTAATTTTATTGAAATAAAAATAATTTATTTATTTCAAAACAGGAAAGAGAAAGAAAGGTATAATAAGAAATGTATTAGCTAAAAGAAAAGAAAGCCTCATACGAATATTATAGATCAAAGTGTGAAGAACTTGAATTCAGATACGAAAAGAAGAATTCTGACACTGGTGAGAAAGTGCTCAACAGAAAAAGAAAGTTGAGTGTAAAAGAAAATGAGGTACCTATTTTAGGTGAAATAGATTTAAATAAAAAAGTAAAAGCAAACTTTTGAAGAAAAAAAAAATTTTTTAATGCTGGAAAAAAATAATGATTTTAATAGTTAAAAGCTCTATATAAAATATCAATTTTAATTTGAAGTAATTCAAAAAATTTATTGAAAGTTAAAACATAAAATCTAATTAATTAATAAACAATTAAAAAAATTAGATATAAAAAACATTTAACTTGTTTAATGACTTATCAATCAATCAACAAATAAAACAACTTATATAAATAAATAAAAATTAAATAATAAAAAAGACAAAATACAATATATAAATAATCTTATAAATATTATTTTGAAGAGTACAATCTTATGTGTTATTACTAACTATTTTATAAAATGTATTTATTTTTTAATTAATATTCAATAGAGTTATCACTAATTTTATGTATCATTTCTCATTAAATAAAATATTAATTTGGAGATGGTTATTTATTCTCTATTAAATATTTTACAAAAATATCTTTATATTTTAATTAATATTCATAGATCTCTCATTAATTTTATTTGTTTAATATCATAAATCAACACTTAATTATTGCTCAAATGGTATTATTTTTTGAAACTCTAAAGCTTTAGATTAAAACAGAATCTCAAAAGTTTTTTTAAAACTGATTTTCTGTGAAATTAACATTATAATGTTGCACACCAAATACTTCAATGTATTTTAAGGATTTCCTGTAAATTAAATATTTTTCTATTTATCTTATCAGCTATAAATTTGTTTTAGAAATTAAATATTAGAATTCTAAAATATATTTTATTTAAAAATTTTTTATTTTATTCCCCTTTTTAAATTGAAGCTCACATTTTTTATGATTAAAAAATATAAAGATTTAATTAGAATTTAATTTTAAAAAAATAATATGCTAAATTTAAAATTATTACTATAAAAAAAGTAAAGAAGGCTTCAGATTATTTTTAATTACATTTTTTATTATATAATTATTATTTAAATTAAAGGACAAACTGATGTTAATTTATTTGTTATAGCACTATGATTTTAAGTACCAATATTTAATATAATATTATTTTTTATAGAGTTTTTATCTTAATAATATTTTTTAAAAATTAATTAATGTTGCAAGGCTTGATATAAATATTTGGAATGATAAAAAATTTACATATAGTATGATAAATCACAATTTCAGCATGTTTATATTGCTGAGCTTTTTTTTTTTATTTTTAATTTATGTATTTTTAATTCATAAAATAATCATTTTAAGATATAAAATGAAAATAATTTCTAAAGATGAATTAGCTGATTGTGAGTATAAAAAACCAGCTAAGTTGGCAAAAAAGTTCAAAAAAATATGGAAGTATAAGCCAATATTTTTTTGTAAAAAACACAATTAGAAAAACACTATGAAATGCTAATATTGTAAAAAAAAAATATGCAGCAACTGTGAAAAAAAAGAAACTGGAAAAAATCATGTATTTAAAAGTATTATGAATGGAGAAGTTAGGGACTATTAATCTATCTGCTTTGAAAAATATTTAGAAATTCAAAATTAATACTGTAAATCAAATGTTGTCTCATATATTGACCAATAAAATCAGAGGAGAATGCTACTGTTTTGTTGTAACTACTACTTAAATGACTTTGACTTGGAAGCTAAGTGTGTAAAGAGGTAGTTTTAAATGCTTGAAAGCTTTTATCATATGAGAACTATAAAAAATGCTTATTTATTGATTTGGCGTACTCACACTATTCGCATGTTTGAAATTAAGAAAATGACTTAAAAATAAATAGGGAAATTAGAAGTCATTGTTCATGATATTGAGTATTTTGAAAAATAATAAATTTTGGTGATTAGTAGTGAAGGAGGAGGAATCTATTTGATGAATATGAATCTGAAGCTTATTAGAAAAATATATAACACTGAACATCACTTCTTTTTTGAGATTGACAAATTAAGTCAAAGACACCTTCTTTGTTCATCAATTTAGCCAACAATCTAACAAATTTATATTCACAAAGTAGATATAGTTACTGGGCAAAAAGAAGAGCTTTTTAAAAAAAAAACTGATCATAGAAATTACTAGAGATTAAACTTTTTGCTAACAATGCTTGATTGTAACAAGAGCTACAGAAAAATTGACTAAAAAACATTAGATTATGTCAATAAGTGCTATCAAAGCTCATACATTTCTAAATTGATTGATAATTAATATATAATACTTATCAATTTTCATTTAAAAAGATTGATGATATGCGACTTATTATAGTAAGAAGTAGTCTAAATAATATCACTTCCTTAAAATTCTGTAATGTACTATTACATATATATCACTAACGATTATATTGTGATACCAGCAAATGATTTTTTAATTTACAAAAGAAAATTTAGTCAGAAAGAAATCTTAATTGATTGAAAAACAGTAAAATAAATACTGGAAATTTCGTTAAAAAATGACATCTTGTTTAAAGTGTGAAACTGACATAAACATGTTGCAAACCTTTAAAATAAAATTAAAATTTACATAAATATTTTTCATAAACTAAATTATTATTAATATTAACTAGAGCAATTTTTTATGTATTTTATGTAAGCCATTTGCTTGTTTGTTTGTTTGTTTGTTGGTTAAGTCAAAAAATATCAATTATTTGTTAATTATATTGACATTTTTTTAGCCTTTAGTAAGTATTCATTACCTCTTTGTGATTCTCCTAATCTCAAATAGGAATATCCAACATTTTATAGATATTAAGCTGTAATTAAGTGATTACTTTTGAATTAAGCTTCAGACATTTCTAGAGCTTTTAAATGATATTCTAAAGATTTTTAGTAATCACCTTATTTGCAATAGTAACATCCTAAATCATTTAGTAAAGCAGTAAAGTTTGGGTGGCTATGTCCATTTTATTCAAACATTTTTAGAGCTTTCTAATAATACTCTAGTTCTTAAATTTTATCATCTAGGAAACCATAAATAATACCTATATTACGTGCTGTGGTTGCTAAGCTTAAATCATTCTCTTTAAATAATTATTTGCCCATATGTTCAGCTGCCTTATAATTTTTAAGAGCTTCTTAATAATTTTATTATTTTTCGTAGCATACTCCCATATTATTTAAAGAAGCATATATTTAAGGATGATCACCATGATACAATTATTTTCTCATGGCTTAAGCTTTCTCGTAATATTCTTACATTTTTTCAATTTAATTTAGGCGGCCATAGCTAATACCTAAGGCATTCAAAAAATTAGATGTAAAAGGATGTTTATCTTTGAAATTAGATTCAAATATCTCAAGTCCTTTCTTGCTAAAATCTAAGCATTTTTAAAATTATTAAGTTTCAAGATAAAACTAAAATAATTTAAAACAAGAAAACCCTATGTCTATATTATTTTTATTTTCATAATAGTTTATTAGTATTTCATGACTCCTAATTAGCTTCTGCTCTGATTCTTAATACCTACATTGTTTTTAAAGTATTATACCATGTTATTGTAAAAAAATAGATTCTTCTATTTTTCCTTTTAACTCTAATTGTTCTAACATTGATAAAGATTTTAGAATAGACTATTCAGCAGATTCTGATTCTAGTACTTGGGATTAAAAGTAGTAGAGATAAGATAAGTATTTTTTATTCTATTATTTTGAATCTTTTGATTAGTAATTATCTATCGATCTCTTTAATCTTTCTGCATCTTCTTTAAAATTAATTTAATTTTAAAAATGATCAAATAGCATTTACCGTAACTTAATTGAAGAGAATCTCTTGCTTGGATCATACTATAACATGAAATATTTTATAAAAGTGTAAATATTTTTAAATTTTTAATCTACAATACTATCAATTTTGTCTAAATTATCATCCTTAATATCATAAAAAATAGATTAAATCTCTATATCAAGTACTTCTAAAATGCTAAGTCCCATACTATAAATATCTGTGAAATTTCTAATTTATATCTATTCTTTAGGTTTTGTAGGTTCATTAGCTTATCTTTGTTCAGGAGAACTATAAAGTAAAGTTCCTCCTCCTATTGATTTCATATAAGACAAGTTGTATTACAGAGTTTTTGAATGCCCAAAATCAGCTAATTTATATTTACCATCATTTGTGATTAAAATATTTTAGGGTTTAATGTCGAAATGGATTATGCCGTTAGTGTGTATCTCACAAAGAGCATTTATAGCAAAAAAAAGTATAGAGAGAGCCTATTCCTAGGAGTGTGTTCTGTTTTCTTCTCTCAAATATTCAATATGTTTGTCAAGGCTTTTAGAACATAATTCCAATATTTGAATACAAATTTATTCAACTTCAAGAAAAAAGTGCTGCTTAACTTTAACTATATAATCAAAATTTATAATCTTCTAAAAAATTTCGAGTTCTTTGGTCATTTCATCGTACATATCAATATTGCTTGAACAGAATTTTATAGCAACACCTTCCTAATTATTGATTGACTTTCCTAAAACTACAATACCTTGACCTCCCCTACCTAGCATATATTACTTTGAAATTTCTTTATCATTTTAAAACTAAGAAATTTTATTTAAGACATAGCCTTCATCTTTTAATTTGTTTAAAATTTTAGTGAAGTCATCGCTTCTATATTTGGTTTCTTTGCAAAAAGATTGTATATCTCCTTCAGAAAGCATGAGAAACTATTTCTAATTGATTCTAATTTTTAAGAATTTAAGATTTTTTAATTAATTTTGATTTTACTAATAAAAAATATTAGAATATCAATTCACCGAATATCTTAAAACTATAAAACTATTTATTAATTTATTATCCTATATCCTCACAAAGCAGCAATAAAACCAAATAAATTTAAAAACAGAAACTTAAATGGAATGCTCCTATTTAATTGACACAAATTTTAAATTAGTTAAAATAATTTCTTTGTTTTGTTTCAAATCTATCAAAAATAAAAAGAAATTCAAAGAGCCAAGTATTAAATCTTGTTTGATCTTGACTAAAATTAAGAAATTAAAAAAACAAATTTACATAAAAAAAATGTTGCATTTTTGAAAATATTCTTTTAAACTATTAAAAAGGTATTTTTTTAAAAAAAATATATTATTTTTTAATTAATAAAATTATAATTTTTATGGTAAGATTAAATTAATTTTTTAATTCTACTTAGAAAAAGATTTGCAATTTCAATTAATTATTCGATAAGAAAGAATTATTATATCCATAAGTAAAGAGAATAGCCAAAAAGAATTTTTAATAAGAAAATTATTATTAAAAATTGAATTCATCTAAGTATTAGTTAGGAATAGCCAAGCAAGCATATTTAATAAAAATTATAATTTAAAACGCATTCAAAAAAAATGGAAATGGATGAACTTTCAGACTATGACCCTATGGGTATTAATGATATTTTTAGCTAAACAGTACAGCCTAGATAAGTAAAAAAAAAGTGGAAATATCCTTTGAATTATTATTGTTTGAAGCATAAATCTAAATTTACATACAAGTGTCTTTCATGTGATGAAAATTTTTGCGATATTTGTTCCAACAAATTTCATGCAGATCATGAAATAGAAGATATAGGCTTAAAGTAAAAAGAAAAGTACATGAATTACGCGCTTGATTTCCGTATAAATAACGTATATTGTGTCTCTAATGTAGCATCATATATTCATAGTAAAACCAATAAGACTATGTTATTATTTTATACAGCACCCAAATAAAAAATATGCGAGCTAGATTTGGAGACAAGATAAATTACAAGGCAAATTCATTAATGCAAGTATTTTAATCAGTTAATTGTTATAGATAACAAAACTTTGCTTGCTGGTTCTGTTTTTGGTGTCATCAAGCTTTTTAATATTTCAAATATGAAATAAACTTACTAGTATTAATAGAAATAGTATATAAAGTAAATTGTTTATTTTGATAAGTATAAAATAATAGCTATGCTTAATGATGGCGATGATGTTGTTTATTTATTAAATGAAAAACTCAAAATTATTAGAAAAATCGTGAATCCCATACAAGGTTGCTACTTTGATCACATAGAAAAGTTAAATGACTTTCATTTATTTACTTGCTCTGACATATAAACTCCTATCCTCAAATGGGATATAAGAAATGGTTAGTTAATTTAGTCTTTTAATAAGTAAAGCATAGGAATATAATAAATTAAAACTCTAAATCTAAATAGAGTAATCACAATTAGTTTAAGTTATAGCATGGTGCTGAGAGATGCTTAATTGAATAAAATTAGCACTATCACTAATAAGTATAATATGATAGATTTTCTTGATTTATATAACTAGCAAACTATCGTCTTTACCAATAACCTTAATTAGCAAATAACCATCTTCAACTTAGTCAAATCTAAATTACTTTAAAATATTACTTTACCTACAAAAGAAAACGAATTAACTGGACTGAAAATAGTAAATAACTAAATAATCGCTTCAGGAAAAGATATTTATATTTATACCAACAGACCCGTCTAAATTTCATCTTTTAATTCGTAGATTTGATCAAAATTAGTTTTTTGTGATAAAAATTTTATATTTTAGTATACTGCTTAATTCTTTTGAAATAATAAATTAAATTTATCTTTAAAAACTCAATCATTAATATTATGGAACAAAAAATATAATTAATAATATAAAATATATGTTTATTATTAATTGAATTAATTTAATCCTAAAAATCTTAAAATTTGCTTTACAAATTCTAATTTTAGAAATAATATCTGATAATTATTTAGAAGAAATTTATAATTATTTCTTTAAAATAATTTTTTTAAACTAAATTGAATTCATTATTTTCCATAACAAATCCACACCTAAATCAAAAAGAATTTACAACTTAAACGATGGTCTATTAAGTGAAGAAAACATACTGACATTTTATTTGATAAATTTATCAACTTTTTAATTTATTTCAACTAATATATTTTTTTAATTTAAGAAATATCTCATAAAAGTGTTTTAATTTAAAAATAAAAAAGACAAATGAAAAATTTAATAATTAATTAGAATATTTAGCATTTTCTAGTATTTTTATTAATTTTTTATAAAGTAAAGATGTTAACGGATTTTAAATAGTAATTGAAATATTTTAAATTGTGATTGAAATATTTTAAATTACTGTTTTTATTATGTTGGTTTTATCTAAAGATTATAATAAAAGAATGTATGTTTGATAAAGTTTTTTGCACTAGATAGATAAATAAAACTTAACAAATGATTTAAGGAAATAAAATGAAAAGTATTAACAAAATAAGTAAAATATAAAAACTGAATTGATAGTGATAATTTTATTATTTTTTAAATCAACTTAAATTTTTTCTTATAAATTTCATTTTAATGGTTCAGGATATCTTCCTAATTGAGAGTTGTTGCCAGCCATAGCCATGCTACTATCAACACTGGGTCTATAAATCTAACGATTGATAACAGCCTTTTGGAATTCTTTTGAGATATAAGGATTTTGGTTATTAAATGGCATTGGGTTGTAAATTGGATTGTGTCCATAAGTAAGATTTGTTGGTTAGGTCTAGCTCTTTGATGAAATAGAACCATCGTAGTTTTAACCATAATTTACAGGATGTTCGTATTTTCTATCTGGTTCTCCAATTTTTTAATATTGTCCAAGATTTGGGTGACTTTGCATAATTAAACTATTCTGAGCAGCTTTAGCAAGAGTACGAGCTTTATGAAGAAATAATTTAATTATTAATTAAAAAATTTTCTAAAATTAGAATTACTTGGTCCTCCAATAATTGGAGAAGTACCTCCATTGTAAGGAGATTAGGAAGCAGAGTTGGTAATATCGTTATCAGTCGTGTTGTTTTATTTTCTGATTTTATCCATAATTTGTTCTTATAAGACTTCTCTATTTTATCTAGGGGGTAGTTAACCAATCTAAGGTGCCCATCCGGGAAGCATAGTATATAAACCGTTATCATACATTTTGTATGCCTTTATTAGATTAAAAATGTTATAATTCAATTAAATATTAAATTAATTACCTAAAGATCGAGTCTATTTAATCCTTTTTCATTTCTAGTCATTCTTTACTCATTCATGAGGATGTCCTACTTTTCTTTGTACTAATTTTTAAAAATATTGTCCTTTAGTCTGTGTTTTTGAAATAGTTAATAAATTTACTTGCTAATCAAGGAAATCTTTGTATTTTTTTTTATTATCTGCATCTTCTTACTTCTTGAATGTTTAGTACTCTTACAAATTTTAGAGCTTTTTGTTTTAATTATATTTTAAAATTCATTTTATTTTCTTTTTTAGTTAATAAGTTACATCTTGAAGTCTTTCTTTAACTTGTTGTCCTTTTAAATTTTTTTCAAGTTCGTTTTGGTATTTCTTTTCTCCCATAAGATATTAATTTTTCTCCTTAGTTTCTAAAAGTGACTAAAAAAATAACATTTTTAATTCATTATACCTAAGTTTTTTATATTTACATTTCTTTATTTTTGTATTTTATCAATTTCATTTTGAAGTCTACGACGCTCAGCTTCAGTTACACCTTTGCTGATTAAGTCTTCCAACTCTCTCTGCTTCTTTACTAATGGCATATAAACATTATTAAAATGATTTTCATGAAGCTTTTGTTGATTTTCTGCTGCCATTCTATAAAACTAAATTATAATTTTTAATTTTCTTTTAAGTCATAATATAAATTTAATTACATTCTTATAATTTTCTTCTTTGGTCAATTCTCTTTCAGCATTCATTTGAATAAGGTCATTGTATTCCATTTTGTTTTGCATTTCGTTTTGCTTTTCAGCAACCTTTCTTGCTTGTGCTCTTTGGTAATCATTTAAAACAGCATTTTTGAGAAATTCCTGTAAATATGTAAAAATTTTACTTAACACTTAACATTCATGTTTTTAAAAATATTTTACTTTATGTTCTTTGTTTCTGCGCTATTCTTCTGCTATTCTTTATTAATTGTATTCCAAAAGCTAGTTTTATTTTCGGTTACAAAATTTATTAATTTATATGTTCCAAAACAAAAGAAAAAAATGCAATCAATTGATATATTAAATAGAATTAAATCTGATTAACAAAATATAATTGGAGTGCCTTTAAATCAAAAATTTATCTTGTATTGTGAAATTAGTTTTTATTAAAAAAGAAGTAAATAAATTAAGGCATGATTACAGCTGAATTTAATTAAAACAATTGCGAGCTCGACTTAAGTCTACGTCAGAATAATTTATTAAACTTTTTCATTCAAGCAATTGTAATTTTTAAAAACACTTCTTAGGCATTAAACCCCACAAATATTTGAAACACATTCAAAAAAATAATCAAAGATTGCAATTGATTTTCATTTTTTCTATATATAGATTGATTGTTTTTCTATTTACCTTATTCTCCCAGTCATTTTTCTAGAGCTTATATTCTTAATCTTTTCTTTATTACTCTTCTCTCTATCTTTGATAATATTCAGCCATATTTTATTGCATAATTTTTCTATCATCCCTATTTCTGGCTAATTCCTTTTTAGATATAAATATAACAACTATTTACATCATCATTTAAATACTTTGCAAGCAAGAAAACAAGTGTTTTTAATTATATTTTTTATTCCCCTGCTTGCTGTTTGTGTTTTAAATGAATAGAAAGCATACCTCCTAATAGACAGCCATTCTTCTTAAAACCTCTTCATGTTCCCTCTTCTTATAATTTAATTCTTGTTATTTCTGTTAAAGTTGCTACATCATCTTCTTATCCAACTCGGATCTATTTTAATTTTAACATATGATTTTAGTTACTATTTGTAATGATTACAACAATCTAATTGTAAAATCGAATATAAAAGATAAAAATAGAATAAAACTTAAGATGATATATTTTAAATTGATTGATTTGTTTAAGAAAGTAAATTATAATCAAAATTACAAGAGTTCCTTCTAACGTAAACGATTTATTTCTATTTCATTTTTACGTATTTCCTCATTGACCTCTGAAAGATGCTTTTCTACTCCAATCCATTCACTCTTTTTATTGAGCTTATCAAGGGGATACTTTCTCCTCATTTCTGTATTGAAAGTTTTGGCTGTTTCATTGTTGTTTCTATACAGTCCCTATTGATAATCGACAGATCCTCCAGCTTAAACAGGATCTGTTTATATAGATGCATATTAATCTGGATACTGCTAGTTTTGCTATTATTGAGGTTATTAAGAGTATTAGATACTATCGTATTACCCTCCTACTCCATTTATGTCGCTGCTTCCATTACCGTAATTTGCTCCATTTTAATAAGGTTGTTAAAGCTATTGTTATTGCTCGTGTCTATAAACGTTATATTAGTTGCTCATTTTTCTTTTGCTAGTAATTAGTTTTCCTTTTAATTTTGATCAATTTGTTTTGCGCAGATAATAATAATAATAAATTTTTAGTTTCTTTTTTGAAACTAAGTGTTAGCTTCGTCGGTTTTTTAATTCAATGCATACCTTTTTTCAATTACTTTAAAGTGAAATATTTTTTTAAGAATGAAAAATAATGTAATAAAGTACTTATTTTTTTCATTATTTATCTATCTATCTATATGCCAATTCACTTAATAACTCCCTCCATCTCTACTCAACTTTTCTAATATTTCTTTATTTATTTTTCGACTTTAAAACTATCTTTATTTTTTGATCTTTTCTATCTCTTCACAAATACCTTTGCATCATTTAATTTAGAATGTAAATTACAGAGACCTGCTTACTTCTTACCAATCATTAAAAATATTTGTTTAATGATTTAATCATGTAAATTATTGTTCCAAAGCACCACAAACAAAATTTGAGATGTTCGAGCAAGCTTAACCTAAAAAATTATATATATTTAAGTATTTATTTGTGTGATCCACTTTATTTTAAATCAACAACTTTCAAGCAGTGAATAAAATCAAAGGTATTCCTTCCAACTCACTTATTAAATTCTTTTGTAAAAAATATAGTTGAAAAAAAGTTATTATTTCTAAAGTAACGAAATCTGAATTTTTATCGTTTACACTAATTAAAGTAATAAATTATAAAAAAGCTGTAAAAAAACATGATTTTTCTAATAAATATTTTATTTTTTATTGATTAATTTGAACATTTTAATTTATATTTTATCAAAAAATATTAAAATGAAATATTTCTATTTATTTTCAATAATTTAAAATTAATCTAAAAATAATTTCTATTAATATTGTTGATGCTTCATTAAATATTATATAAACTAAATGTAAATTTAGGGTTATCCTTATAAAAAGCTAGTAATTTACATAAATTTTTTGGATACTTTTTAAAAATTAAAAAAAAATACTTTTATAAAAATAAATTTAGTTTTTGATAATTAAATAACTTATCAATGTTAAAAATAAAATATTTGATTATTTTCTAAATTTAGGATTCTTTTTTGTTTTATTTTGTAGAATTTTTGTGTATTTAATATAATCAATTTAAATTAATTTACAAATTTTTAAATTATCGCTTTTTTTAAATTAGAATTAGATTTAGTTTATCAAATTAAAATATGATTGCATTTAAAGAAACTAGATTAGTGCAAATAAAATTAGTATTTTTTTTAATTTTTGTATTTTTTTATGCTTTTATTTAAAGTTGCCTTTGATTTAATTTAATCTAATTTTAATGATTATTTGATTATTTTTATTCTAGTAATACTTGATATAGATTTTATTATTAAACCTATTTATTTTTATTAAATTTCTAATGTTTAAATTACCTGTTTTTTAATTTATAAAATTAGTTTACATAATTTATTAGACCTATCATATTTTTTGGTTCTTTAAGAATAGCTAATTTATAATTAATAGTTATTTAATAAATATTAACAATTTCAGCTTGAAAGCTCATAAAAAAAGCTTTAAAATTTAATAAAAGTAGGAATAGTAGCATAAATAAATAATATATTTTAGATTTTTCCATACATAAATTTGAATGAATTACTAGGGTCTGTAAAGTTTAATAGATAGAAATTAAGAGCCTGAAAATCATGCTAATAAATTTGAATTTGATGCATATTCTACTAATGTAAGCGCCTTTGGTGAATCAATGATTTAAATTGATGAAATAAATCATCATTAGAGAGTAATTTAAGAAGCAGAAGAGGATTTAAATATAGAAAGAAGAAAAGATGTCAATCAAGATAATGAAAAATAGAAAATTGAAACTTAAGTCTTTAGAGTTGAATAGCAAAAGAGCTTTTCAGAATTTGGATCCTAAAAATATGAAAAAGTAGATAAAAGTGTCAATAAAGGATATAGCATGAGCCACTTTGATGACAAATTGCTACAGTAGCCAGTAAGAAAAGAACATTACAATAAATAAGTAAGAATTATATTCTTAAGTAAAATTATAAATAATATTTATTGATTTTTAAAAAATAGAGACTTGAGTAAAAAAAGTAGCAATGGCTAAATTCTAAAAAATAGTAAAAAGAAGCTTTTTTTAATTTATTTAATTAATTTTTGGATTTGATTATGTTTTTAATTCACTGTAAATGATTAATAATTATTTTTAATTTATTTAGTTTATTCATAGAGTCTACTAAAGACTTGGAGACGTCAATATGGAAAAAGAAAGTATTCAATAGCATTTTAATAGACTATTAGTATATTTTTTATTCTCTTGAATATATTTATAGTGTTAATATATAAAGGTATTTTATTGACAACCATGATAAAAGACAAGATTTAAAGCACTTTTTAGATAAAGAAACAGTGAAGCATAGGTCAATAAATGAATTTCACTTTGCTTTTTGGTAAACTTAATAAATTTTCTTGTTTTCTCAATCGTTTATATATATAAATTACATAGCTACAAGAAAAACTATAAAGATTACCTCATTTAGCAATTGAATATCCTTAAAAATTTGAAATGGCTGACTTCAATTACAATAAATTTAATGTAAATAGATATATTAAAGTTAAAATTATTATTGATATGTACTCATATCTTAATAAAAGTGGTAAGTAACATGAAGTAGGAATTAAAGAAAGAGAGTTGTATAAAGTTTATTTTAACAAGCTCAGTTTCAAAGAGTCAAAGTAGATAGATTATTTGCATATTTACAAAAATTTAATTATTTTGATTTTAATTGAAAGATATAACGAATGTGATGAAATAGACGAAGAAATAGTAAATCATATCATTTAGGTCATTCAAAGCAATTTTTATCCTCTGAAGGAAATTTATATTTCTTTACCGTAATTAATTAATTAAGACTAACATTTTGGAATAGAATATAATGTACTATTTTGATTAATTAAAAAGAGATATTGAAGCTAAAGCTTTAGATAATTTAACCGACTTTATGAACAAAGAAGGATTTAAAAACAGAAAAATATGTCATTTTGAATTTTAATCATCTAAAAATATTGAAAGTTTAATAGAAAAATTAAGCAATATACCTTCTAGCTTGAAAAAACTTTCCCTTTAATTCCAGTAAAGCTAATTGATTTTGTAATTAATTTTAAATTAAAATTCGTATTTTTTAAATTAAAGCCATCTTGAAAGCCAGTAGTAATAAAAGCTTTGCAACTAGCTGTAATATATTGATATCATGAATTTTAGATTGAGTGTTGGGTAAAATTAAATTAACAATATACAAATTAAATAATAATTATTTTATCAAAAAGAGGAAAAATTGAAGTTCCTATTAACGAATTTTTTACTGTTTGCTATTCTAAGTTAAATACATACAAATTAGGGTTTACAACTCCTATCAGTGGATAATAATTTTCACTTCTGTAAGAAAATTTTGGTAGTCTTCCTAAATAATTGAACAAATTTTATTTGGATTTACAGTAAATTTTAGAAAAGAAAGATTAATTGATTAATTTCATTTTGTTCAAACAAAAGGATTTAGGATGATAATGAACTTATTTTGGACCCAATATGCTTTAGTTAAATTCCTAAAACAATTTAGCATATCGGTCTCTCAATACAGTAAATAAATACTCTATCAAATAAAATTTACATATGCTATTTACTTTTTTTTTTAAAAAAAAGCAATAACTTAAATAGCACCTAAACTCAAAATTTTGGAGCAATCTTGACTCAGCTGCCAATTTCAACTTAATCTTTAAAAATAGAATTTAAGTAAAAATTAAAAAACAGTTTAATGTTATTTTGCTTAAAAATCTAAATTTAAAAAAATTAGTGATTGTGATACAGATATTTTTAATTAATGCTTTTCGATAGAATATGTTGATTTAGATAAATTCGAGTTCTCAATTTAGTAATTTTTTAAATCAAAAAGAGCAACTGCTAAATTTTAAAAATACTTATTAAAAGATAAAATTTATTCCCTGAGGAATTTACAAGTTTCCTCAAGAAAATTCCAAGTTCTACTTACTAGATGAAACTCAAATTAAGGTAAATTTACTTTTACAATACATTTGATAAAACTGAATATAAATTTTAAATAAATTTCTAGAGACTATTACATTTATGATTGTGACAATAAAAATGAATACCTGTTAGTGCTGAGTTAGATTCCATAAAAGCTAAATTATATAATATTAGATTTAGGGTAATTTAAAATATTTAAAAAAAGCTTATTTAATATTTTTATAATTCTAGGTTGCTGAATGAACAGAATGCAAATATTTTAAAATAAAATATTAAATTTATAAAAGCTGATTTAATCATTATTTTAGCGAAGTAAATTTATTGACTATTTAATTTTTATTAAATTTTAACTATTTCAATTTATTTAGACATGCAAGCAAAGAAGCTAAATCAGTATTATGTTCTATTTCAAAATCCCATTCAACAGAAGTTAAAATTCACTTCTACTGAATGATGCATCTAATTATTCTTAAATAAAACTCTAATTAACACATGTTTAAATTTAAATTATTAATAAATAGTACATTAATTTTACTTTTAAAAAACTGATTAAGGTAATTTAAAATTTTATCTTTATTCGTACTTTTATGTATCATAAAATCTAATTAAATAAAATTATTACTAAATAATTTTTTTAAATTAATAATTACAAAATATTTGATAATTTTCTGCATTTTCACCAAAGAAAGCAATTAAAATAATATTTAATCTAAAACAACTCATATTTTAAAATTAATTTACCATAATGATGATAATAATTTTATTCATAATATTATAAGTTATTTATTCAAAAATATAAATTGAGAATTTTGTAAATTTTGCTTTTAAAATTAATTTTAAATGTAAAAAATATAATGCAAAATAAACTATTCACAATCCACAACAACTACAATTTAAATTTTAGAATTGTTATATTTTATATTTAAAATAATCAAAAAAAATTTATTCTTAAATTCTAAAAAAAATAAGATACGGAATAGAATTTAAACTTATAAATATTTTTAATTAATTTTCTTTTTAAAAATTATATTACTAGTTAGTTATATCTATTTATCTAATTATTTCTTGAATTTTTAGTCCAACATAAAAATTTTGAATTATAAATTTACACGATTTTATGAGTAAGAAGATTTTATCATAAATACTTTGTATAAATATAATTGTTAATACAACTAAATAAATATTTTTTTAGATATTTTTGATTGTCAGATAATATAAATATATTAATTATTAGGGTTTATCATAGCTTTGAAAATTCCTTTTTGTCCAATTAACAAATTAGAACTAATAGTTTCACCTGGTATATTTAAATATATTTAGTAACAATAGTTGAAATTAAGAGTAGAATTATAGGTCCGAATGAGATGTATAAATTTGCTAAGTAGGCATCCATATAATTATAACCAATTATAAAGCTGCAACATACTTCTGCAGTGACAAAGAGTTAATTAATTACATTAGCAAAATAAGAATACTAAACCAATGTTGGATAATTTTTCAGAGTAGCAATTAATAAAATAATTATAGCTATTAAGATTAAAACTATTTAACAAATGTAAATAATATTAGCACTCCCAATACTATTAATATATGAGTATTAGTTATTGAAGTAAACTAAATTCATAACAATTAGATAAATGGACGTAACTAACTGAATAGCTATTGAAATAATTGAATAAGATTTTATTTTGGAGCTAAGTATAAAAGAGCTTTAAATAACATAGCTATTTCTGATAACCTGTTCATTGATATTAGTATTTTCAGCTACCAATGGTCTTATTATTTTTTCTTCACAAAATTAGCTAGAATAGATATTTGAATTACCAGCTACTTATAAAGAAGTGAATCTTAAAGGTAATTAAGCTGAAATCAGTTAAAGTAAGATAAGTAGATTTGTAATGGCTAAACTATTATCTTCACAAATATTGCGTCTTCTTACATTTTATTCGCAATATAGCAAACCTGGATCTACAATTTGTTATCCGTTTGGAAAGCATACTATTTAGTTTTGAGAAGCAGGTGGATTATATTAATTATATTAATTCTAGTTTTAGATTTAAGGATATTGCTGATAATTCTAGTGGGCATATTATTAATTTATTTATTAATTTTACTCTTAATACTAAGGATGAAGCAGAGGTTCTTGACCTTAGTGGTTTTGTTAGTATACAGCGTTATTGTTGTACATTCAGAAATTGATTTAATATTTTTTTAAGATAAGTTTTTGTTATTTATTGGTTTCTGAAAAGATTTATTTAATCTAAAAATAATAATAAATAATTTCATCTGTTGATTAATAAATAAATAAGAAAACAAAACTCTATAAATCTATTTGCTGATCAAGTATAAATTATTAAATTTGACAACGCCAGATTCCTAATCAATTTTTTCTATACTCCTAATATTTTATTAATCAAAGATATCAATTAAGTCTTAGCTATTCTTACATTAACAAATCTACTATTCGATAAATCTTTTAATAGAGCTGATAAGGCTCTCCTTATCAGATGATACAATATCATTATTTTTTGTGTAATTTTTTTTATTATAAAAGAAATAATTTTCTTAATAAACTAAATCACAACCTTTTATTTTATAAATAAATCCATCAATATAAATTATGTGACTTAAATATTTTATTCCTAAATACCCATTTTTATTTTATTATTTTTTAGATATGGTAATGCTAATTTTATTTTTATCCTCATTAATTATTAATTAAATAATCCTTTATTTATAATTGATAAATTCTCACATTTTAATACAAAAAAATTAAGATTATCCTTTACTTAAAAAGAAATAATCTAATAAAATTGGTTCAAAAGAATACAATTATTATAATTAAAATTTATAAGAAATTACACTATATATTAGAATTTATAATGAATTTAGAATTTAAAAGCAAATAATTATATTACATTTACAATTAAATAATGTATAGTATTTTGATTCAAAATATTTATTTTTTTTATTTAGTAAAATAATTATCTCCCAAATACTTTCTTATTTTTCTTTATATTAAATGAAAAAATTGTTTAATATAAAAGTAAAAATTTTTATTTTTCATAATTTAGAAAATTCATTTTATTCCATATTAGAGACTAAAACTAATAACTTCACTTAGTTTATTTAGATATGTTTGATAATTATGCATGATATTAGTAGTAAAGCTAATAATCCAAAAGATATATATAGATAAGCAAAGACTGCATTACTATCTTCTTAACCAACTATGAAACTACAGCTAACTTCAGTTGCTACCATTAATTAATTGACTATACTCAATATGTAGCACGCATAGAGAATCTTAATGTTGAATGTAAGAGTCGAAAATAAGAACAAGATAAATATAATAGATGTGATAGAAAATTAAGAAATAAACACAAAGTTGACATTACTTATTCTATTAATATAGGAGTAGGTGTTTATGTAGTAAATAAAGTCAAATAAAAATTAATAAAGGAGTGTAAAAAAAAGAATAACAACAGCAGATAATGCTTAAGATTTCATTTTGGAACATAAAATATTGCAGCAGTTAACTACATATCCGTTTCTTATTACAAGCTCATCTAAATGAATATTATCATTAATCAGAGGTCTAATTATTTTTTCTTCACAATAGAGACCTGAATACATATTTACTTTGCTAATTAATTATATAGAGATGAATCTTAGTTGCAATTATGATAGGACTTACTAAAGTAAAATAGATAAGTTTTAAACTTGTTTTGTTTTATCATTGCAGCTTTGATTGATCATACTTTATTTACAATATAGAAAGTCTGGCTCTATCATTTCTAAACTTTTAGATAAATTGGTAACTTCATTCCAAGAACTCATATTGTTTTATTAACCATACTAACTTTAGATTTGATTGTAGTTGCTTTGAGCATATTATATGTTATTTAATTGATTTTAAGCTGAATATTATTAGTTAATCAGATGTCCTTAAACTAAAAGTTTATCCTACAATATATTATTATTTTACATTTAAGTTTATTTATTGTTGTTGGAAGATAGTTTCTTAATGAATAATTATAGTCCTCAAAAATATTTAGATTTTTTAAAAATAATTTGATTACCTAATATCTGATAATCCAAACTAATTAAATGCTTCTCTCATTAAATTAAAAAATATTTAAATTAGGTTTTAATCAGAACAAGTAATAATTTTCTATTCAAAGAAATAGAAAACAATAGAGTTGAATAATTATGTTATGATTTAATCTTTTTATTAAACTCTATCTAATTACTATATTCTTATATAAAAGTTTAATCTGGTATTTTATTCATGATTGAATATATTTTTTAAATATATTACAAAATATTATGTTATTTTTAAGAATAGTTCTAAATAATAAATAATATTATAAATCTCTAAAATTAATAAAGCTGAATTTATTTTAGAAAAATTGATAATATAATTTTTAGTAGTTTAATTTTTTTAAAAATTAATTTTCTAAAAATTTAGTAAAGATAAGTAATAAAGATATTTATAAATGCCTTTTTCATTATAAAATTTAGAAATATTAAAGTTTAAAAATAATTAAATAAATATTATTTGCCTTCAACAAAGGTGAATTAATAAATTTTTGATACATTTATTTGCATTTATGTTTTTAATTTTAATAAATTAAAAAATAATTTTCAAATTTTTAAAATAAGTTTAAGCCTTTAATGTTCATAAAATTAAATTGAATAATCAAAATAATCATTTATAATTTAATTTGTCATCTTTTAAGCTTTATAAAAATATTAGGTGTTGGACTATGTATAATAAAAAATGCCTAATCGCCATATTTATGCTATTTAGCTTGAAAATCAACCTGTAGTTTTATTTAAAGTAGTAGAGTTAGTTATTAAATTATAAAATGAATAATTAATTTATAATGAGAATTGATTTTACTTGGTTTATATTTTTATCTTATTATGTTAAGATATGTAAAAATAATGTTATATTCAATCAAAAACAAGCCTTATTTATAAAAGGATTGATTTTAATTAAATATCTATTGATTGAATTAAAATATTGAAGATTTTGTTTTAGATGAGTGGAAGAACTATAAAGAAAGTATTGATAACCTTTGATTTGAATAAAACACTTTTGTATGCTTATAAGAAATCAAAAGTGTAGCATTTTAATGATCTGCGTTTATTAGAAAATATTTAGCCAAGTGATTAGGTTGAAGGATATAATTTATATTTTAGAAATGGTCGCCCAGAGTTATTGAATTATCTATTTATGGAAAGTTCAGATTTATATTAAGTTGGAGTATGGAGTTCTTTAGATGCAGATTTCACAGGTCATTTTGCAAAAAGTTTCTTTGGTAGATATTATAGAAATTTAGCTTTTGTTATTGCAACAAATAGGGTGGAATACGAAGGTAATTTAAAATAGGTTTCAGTAGAGCCTCTTTAAATAAAGCGTAATTTCCATTAAATTCAAGATAAATTCCCAGGCTTTGAACACAATAACATTATGATGGTGAGCAATTATAAAAATCTTGTTGATGAATATACTTCTAATGATATCATTTTAAATAAATTTGATCCATTAATTATTGGCAATTCCTTTACTGTAGATTTTAGCTTGTAGGCACTTGTAAAATACTTAAGAGGTATGAGAGTATTTGTGACAAAAAAAAATATAGAAGATATTAGACCTATGATGCAAGCCAAACACTTTAGCACAATGATTGGGCGTATAAATAATACTGCAACTAATTACACAGAATATAGATGATAATATTCGATAGTGCTTAACTTTACAGTTGTCTAAAAATTCGATTTTAAGAGTTTTGTTCATCTTCCATTTTTAAATTTAGTAACAGAATTAAATTTTCTTGTTAAATACATAAAATCAAATCCAACAACAAAAAAAATCTTTAAAAAGTTCTAGAATAATAAATAATTCTATAAATTTTAATTTTAATGGCTAATGGAAGAGAGAAATGCTATTTTCAACTAATTAAATTATAATTATTTTTTGTTATTTTATCTTATATAAATGTGTTATTTATTTGTAAGGCTTTAATACGAAAATAGTCATTTAATACAACTTACTTAAAATAACAAATTCAATTCCTTGCAATTAAAAATCAATTTTAATTAAGTTGTTTGCTTGCTGTTCTATGCATTACGTGTGTATTTAAGTATTTATAAATGTATATATGAATATATGCAAGTTATTAAGTTAGTAAGCGGATATGGTATTATTTTGTATGAATTAATAATTTAATATAGTTTGATTGAATCTACTTCATTATTGTTTTACATATAACATTACTTTTAAATTAAATATAATGGAAGTTTAAATTTAATACTTATTATTAATCTATGTATTTATGTATGTACCCTTCAGTGGGAGAATTTAGTTATAAGATCTGGGGCTACTTAGAATGTTCCTGACAAAGCTTTATAACCAAATAAGAATATACCTGCTGAGACGGATTTATAAAGTTACATGTTCCAGCCTCTCATTAAGTCTTATCTACGAGCAGGATGAGTAAGTCTTTTAATGATAGTATCAGTTTCAGCAGAGGTAACTTCGAAAGGAGTATCTCTAAGCATTACTTATCTACGGATAGTATCAAAAGGATATGTAATTTTTTAAGCATAAATAGTAATTAAAACAGAAGCTGGTAGATGTACCCATGCAGACATGTCCTTCATACCTAATTGATTGAGGGTTTCATACAAACCAATTTGAGTACCTCTATATATACCTGTACCTGTCATAGATAACAAGGCACCACGGTAAATTCTGGCTGAGCTGTCCTTAAACAAAGCTTGGTAAACATTTGTGTAGACACGATCATCGAAGGCAGCACTATCACATAAAATTCTAGTTTTAGCTACTTCTATAGGATATGCAATTAACTCAGTCAAAGTTCCACTGGTAAGACCAGAAATAAAGTTGTATACAAAATGCTTAAAAGGATCTTCCTTAGCATCAAATACTTAAATTCTCTCTCTAATTCTATCAGCTAAGAAATAAGTAGAAAGTTCTTTTGTGATTAATTTGGTAATTTTAGCACCTAAACCACGATAAAAAGCTTCGAAAGTTTCAGATTCTGCATGACGATTATAATAATTTTAGAAGTTTTAGTAAAGATCATATTTGCCAGCTTCGTTTGTCATTTCAGGGATGATATCTACCTATTAGAGGACTTTAATTCTCTCAAGAGGATAGATAATAGCCTAAAGGGCTAAATATCCTAAAACACCCATTTCTTTAAGATATGGATTACTATATGAGAATTTTTAACTATTTTATGTTTAAGTTAACTCTACTTACTATGCTTGAATATCGCTCATTACTTTTATATTTCTTTAAGATTTATAATTTAAGTTTTGCTTTTGGAATGTAGACCTATTTGTATTTTTTCAAATGAAATTATTTGTTATCCTATTTAATTGTTAAAGAATCAAAGTATTAGAAATTCTTGAATTTATTATTTAAACTTTTTATAGTTTTCACTAAGAAACTCCTAAAAGATATTGTATTAATTGCTTTATAGCTTCATAGGCAAATAAACAAATAAATAAAAGGTATAAATCTTTATTCTTTCTTATTTTAGTATTTTAAACTAAATTATTTAACTTCATTTTCATTTTTAATTCATGGTGAAAACAAAAGTATTGATAACTTCATTAGGAAATTTATTTTAAGGAGAGTTAAAAAATGCATTCTATCTTAAATATATTTGTATTGAGTTTAATATTTCTACTTACTTATAAATTAATTTTATATTTTAGAATTAAGCTTAAAGTTTATCAACAATATAAAATCCTATTTTATCTAAAATTAAGCAATTAACTAAAATTTTTGAAATTAATTTTGTTAAACTTCAAACATTACCAATAATTATTGAAAAATTTTAATAAAGTATCATTATATTTTGATGGTAAAATCATATTTGAGAAAACGATATTTATGCAAATAATAAAAATTAGTTTATTTATGTTTAATAAATACTTAATTTAGATTTTAATTAGGTTAGTTAATACAAAATTTAAAATTTTTTGAATATATTTTTTCTTAACTAAATTTGATAAAATGTTTACATTTATTTTAATAATTTAGTAAAAAATTTTTTTAAATTTAATAAATTAAACTCTTAGAAAGATGATTTTGTTAATATTTAAACTATGTTCTTTGCTAGATAAATGTATTGACAAATATTAATTCACATTATAAATTCCAAAAAAAAATTAAAATTTAAATAAACTTACAATATTTAAATTAACTTTTCTTCTATATTATTAATTCTTATTTCTAAGCTGAAATAATTAAAAATATAACAAGCAGATATATATAAACATCAAATGCATTTCTAATTTCTATGAAGGATACGACTTTCCTTTTATAAGAAATTACTGAAATACAAAATGAAATAAATAAATGTTTGATCTGTGCAAAATTATCAAGATAATCAGTATAATATTTAAAAGTAATCACATACTTATCTTTAGTTTGAATTTTTACATTAAAAGAAGAATTAAATATTCAGTAAGGATTTGTTAATAATCATCGTACCTATAAAAAAATATCAGTTGATTATTTTAACGTGAAAAAGGATATTAAGTAAAAATATTAATTAGATTCTCGAAATCCTAATTTTAAGAATTGAAGATCATTTAATTATATTTTTAATTTTTCAAACAAATATTAATAATTATGGATGAGTAAAATGATACACATAAATAAATAAATACATTTATTTTTTAACAAATCAATCTGTAAAACAAGTCCAAAACATTTAACAAACTCTCAAAAATTTAAAAAGTAAAAAAAACAATAGAAAACAAGCAAGCAAGCAAACACTCATCAAAATAATTAAATTGAATAATTATTATCAATTGATTAACATATTAAAGGCCATATAAACAAAGAAAAAACAATCAAATCAAAACAAAAAAAAAACAACTAAAAAGATAATCATTGATTGATAGTTCAAATTTTACAGTAACAAGCAATACTTATTATTTCTTCTTTTAAAAAAAGAGTTGTATTTTGAGCTATAAACACTAGGTTATTTCAAAAAAGCATTCTTTATAAATAGAAAGCGGCTGAATAGTTTGTTAAAAATAAAAAATTTTAGATAAAATCATTTTAGAATTAAAATTGCAATTAGAAGATCATCTAAATCTGAAAATTTGCAATATTCAAAATAAAGTGATAATTATTGAATAGAAATTATAGTAAAATAGTTTAAAAAATTTAGTTAGAAGACATTATAAAATAAATAGCAATAATTAGAAAGATAAAATTGTACTTTTTTCTTTTAAAAAATGTTTATGGGCATTGATATTTAAGGCAAATCTATGAGCTTATGTGATCCTACTTCTAAAATCAAGTAGATGCAATAATAGTAGCAACAGTTATAATAGGGAACTATTAATGGAATGCAAAAAGACTAGCAACTTCCTAACATGATTTAAGGTGGGAGTTCCAATAGTTATTTAAATAACGGAAGTAATTTATAGCAACAATCAGTTATTCAATAAAGCAGTCATAAACAGTCATAAATGAAGTATAATTCACCTCTCAGTCATCAACAGCATCATCAATTCAAAATAGGTCATTAAAATAAGCTAGAATATCTTCGATAACAGCAAGCATAAAAGTATAATTAAGTTTATTAGTTAGACCCTTAGCTCTAGTAGTAAAATTTAATGTTCTAGCAGCATCAATATATGTAAAATGTTTAATTGTAGCAGCAGTTACTATATTAGGGAAATCAAGAGGTATTTCCACCATTTAATTAGATCGGTAATAGCACTGCTTAAAACAGTGTTCTGCTTTAATAATACCTTAGCAACAATAAAGGCTAAAACAATAATTCAAATAGAGAAAACGGTGGTAATTTTCATTCTGAACAATCACCTAAGTCTGTTGCTGGATCAGCTGTTTCTGGTGCAGGTAGTAACACTTAGTTCGCTGCAAATATTCTTCGTAACTCTAATATTATTCAATAATAGAACGAATTCAGATTTTAATAGATATAATAAACTCATCAGCTTCTACATTCACTAGTTTAACAGTAACCGTAATCACTATCTCAATAACATTCAAACTAATCTTCTCAATCAAGTAATCCTTAGTCTTAATCTCCTCTCCCTCTTTCAATTTCATCTCAGTAGCCAGTTATATCAATGGCAAATTACTTTAACTAACCATCTTAGCAGAGTAACAGTCTTTTTAATGGCCAATAACCTGCAATGTTTAACTCTAGTGAGAATTTCCAGCAAAAAAACATTCTTTACTCTTGTGTTGGAAATCCTAACAATCCTTACAACCATCACATTAACAACCCTTACCTATAAGAGAAAAGGTATTATAAATCTTCCAAGCTGCCTAAAATTAAAAAGGAGAATAAACCTTAATAAACTTTTTCTGATATTCGCCCGAGTTCTCGTGAGAAGTCTGCTAGATTCAATTTAGCAGCTTCAATTAATACTATATTAAATTAGAATGGCTCAACGAGTATAAACACTTAAAATAATGAAAATATGGTTTAAACTTTAAAAGGGCACAGCTACAGTGCTGTGACTGAAAAATCAAGTATTGGATAACAAGAAATCAATGTTCCAACAACTTCAAAGACACAGACACTGATCAAGGAACATAGTTTAACAAATATAAATTCTGCCTCTAAAGAAAATAACCAGGTAACTCTTGCTAGCAATAGCAATCAGACAAGTAAAAAAGCTTATGAAAATTTAATGTCTGTTGAAAATGATGAGGAAGATAAATTAAAATGCATAAGATATTTCAGATATAATTTGGGATAGCTGCTTCATATATTAGGAAAAAAGGAAATATATTTTAGTAACTTAAATAGCAAGAAGCCCATAAAAACCTTTGCATCTATAAATCAGCAACTTGGGGTATTTTTTAAAATTAATTTTATTGCATTCTCGAAAACCTTTTATTAAATATGGAAACAAACGAGCAAACAAGCCAACATATTTTTTATTTAAATAATTAGTAAAAGCACTTGAATCTACTCTCCAAAAATACTATAAATATTATAAACAAAGTTAAAAAGATTGTGGCTACGAAAGGAAAATACAAATACAGAGAAAGGTAATTATTTATTTATTATTTAATTACTTTTAATTATTTAAAGAATTTTATATTAATATTCGTTAGAAAATTTTAAAAATTTTCTGTTCTAAAATTCAAAAAAAATATAAATAAGTATTTGATATCCAAATTAATAAAAACAGATTTAATTTTTTACACTCCGCTTAGCTGAAATCAATAAACTATGATGTTCGTAAAAGACTGAATTAGATTTAAGATAAAAAAATATCAAGCAATACAAAATCAAAGGACGAAGAAGAATCTTCAGATGATGACGAAACACCAGTTAAATAAAAAAGCAACAACTAAAATGCTGTTTAGCAAACAGATTTGGCCAAATGGAAGAAGTACAACAGACTAGATCCAAAAACTAAGGTTTTTATTATAAAAGGAGGTTACGGAGATCTGAGGAAAGCCTTATAAGAAAGGGGATGGGTTGAAAACCCAGATTATTTTTCTCCTTGCTTCGACTTGAAATGGACATGCAAAGTAATTTACAATGTTTTTAGCTTGAAACTGAACATAAATTGATTAAATGTATAACTAGGTTTAAGATATTGATTATGATAACTTATAAGAAAACCAAGTTGTCAATCATTTTGACAACAACCAAACATTCACAAGTAAATATGGGTTAGCTAGAAATCTAAGGACATTAATTCATTCTGAAAATATGGATGTGTATAAATTTTTCCCAAGATGCTTCGATCTAGGAGATGTTCAAGAATTTGAAGATTTCATAGAGAATTTCAAAGTCGCAAAGGTAATTTATTATTTTTAATAAATGTTAAATTTAAAAAAATAAAACAAAATAAAATAGGCAGAAAGTCTAGTTCATAGATTTAAAGATATGCTGAAAAATGGAATCGAAAGTATTGATGAAAAGCTAGAATTAAAAATTCGTTTATGCAATGAGGTAGCATCTAGAAAATTCATTGATTTTTATGAGACTGTCGATTTTATTTTTGTAAATTATTTTCTTTCCTTTTTCAAACTATTAATAATTATTTTTGATTAGAACTATGATGTACTTCCTTGTGTAAGTCCAGAAGAATGGGAGATTATTTCAAAAGACGAATTTTAATTGGATAATAAGAAAATAGAGTTTTATCTGGAAAGGCTGAGGTCTCATCCAACATTTAAACATTTATATTATTCCAACAACTAAACATAAAAGCACAATATGAATAGAAGAAAAAATTCTCATAGAATATCTGTCAATCATAATCATAATGAACCTATAGAAGAAGAAGGCGCATAAAGCAGTACTAGCTTGAAGTAAGATTCACTACAAAGATTTAGCTCCAAATCATAAGAACTCTTAGATTTATGCAACCAGACTCTATAAAAATCAAGTGAAAAGGATCCATAGCACCATTTGAATGGCTATAGAAATATTTGGATTGTTAAACCTAATTGTAAATTTTTAAAATATAAAAAAGAATGAATAAAATTATCATTTATAATATAGTCTTATCTCGAGGAAGAGGTATAAAATGTTTTAACAGCCTTGATAAAATTATGGATTATGTAGTTGGTAAAGAAACCCAGTTTGTTGTTTAGAAGTACATTGAGAATCCTCTCCTGATAAATAATAAAGTAAATTTTAAATTACGAAAAAGAAAATTGATTTTATAAACTATCTTATAGAAATTTGATATGAGATAATGGGCTATAGTTTAAGATTTCTGTCCTCCTAGAATCTGGTTCTTTGAAGAGTGCTATATTAGATTATGCTCTGTTGAGCACAATATTGACGATTTGAATAATAGGTAAAAATATTAAATTAATTGATCAATAATAACTTTTTAAACTTTTATTTTAAAAAATAAAATAGATTTGTTCATTTGACAAATAACATAGTTCAAAAATATAATAAAGAAGCATATACAGATAAAGATGATCTAATGATGAGTTAGGAATAATTTGCCTAATATCTTAAAGTATATTCATATCTAAATTTACCAAATTATTAATAAAAATTTATTTAAAAAATCAATAAAGGAAACAGAAGGTAGAGATGTGTTTTATGAAGAAATTTAGCCTAAACTTAAATAAATGGTCATTTAATCGTTAAAGAGCTGCTAAGACTAAGTAGGAGCAAGAAAGAACTCCATGGAATTTATAGGATATGATTTCATGATAGATAGTAACTACCAACCTTGGCTGATAGAAATTAATAGTTCACCCTCAATGGAATATAGTACCTCACTTACAGAGGATCTGGTTCAAAGAGTACTAGAAGATACTACTAAAGTCATAGTAGATTACTCTATGGCTAAAAAAGGAACTAAAAAGAATGTTGATACAGGAGGATTTAAGCTCATCTACAAAGGAGAAAAGTAAACAAAAAATAATAAAGTGCTAGCATCTTACAAAAAATGAATAAAAGAGAGAAATATTTTATTTTAAAATTCAGCTACTACTACTATTTAAATCATATTATTTTAATCTAATCTAATCCAATCAATTAAATTAATTCATTTTTATATATTTGTTCAATTATTCCATATTAAATTTTATATAAAGAAATATTTTAAGTTTTTTGTTTAAGGCTTTTTCAACAAATTACTAAAAATAAATAATTTATTTACATGCTATTCTGTATGTTTGCATACTATTTAAGTTATTTCCAAAATTAAATTTAGTTTTATTTAACTTAAATTTAATATTATTTTTTTACTTATTCTTAAATTAATTATTTAAATTGTATTTCTTTAATGTAATCCTATCAATAAATTTATTCGTTTTTATATATTTATTCAATTAATCCTTATAAAATTAAAAAAGAAGTATTTTAAGTTTATAAAATATTAATTATTTAAATCAAGTCTTTCAACTATTAACCCAAATGAATATTTAAATTTATAGAAATATAAATTATTAAAATTTAAGCTTTCCTTCAAATAACCTAATTTAAAATTAAAAAATAAATAATTAAATAAAAACTAGAATTATCAGTTTATAAACAATCCTGTTTTTTGTATTTAGATAAGCTTAGATCATATTTTTGATACTCTGTTTGTATGTTGATAATTACATATCGATTGAATTTTTAAATGTTCACAAATTTCTTATGAAATCTTATAATTACTAAAATTTTTAAATAATTTTTGAAATATTAGATTGATATACTTAATTACTTATCAGAAATAGAAATAAAAATAGTAGTAGCACAAATGGAACAATAAATACAAGAAAACTCTGACTCTTCCTTATCAAAAGAGTTAGATTCAATTTAATTAGAAGCAGACGTAAAATAAGATACCAGCGCGGATGATTTGTAAAGGTTAGGTTCAGACACACTATAAAAATAGTAGGAAGAAATAAAATTACAAGAAGAATTAAAAGAAAATGACGATGAAGAAGGAAAGAATTCAAAAGATATTAAAAAGGTATTTTGTTGCAAAATATTTTATTTGAGTATCTCTAATAAAAAACAAACAAAAACTCATAGGAATTAACCTTAGAAGAACAGTAAAAGAAGATTGATAGACTTCACTAATGTATTTTAGCAATTGTGGCTCTTAAAAAAATGAATACAGACCATATGCCTGCTAAAATTGTAGATTTTTTATATTTAGGAAGCATAGGTGCTGCACTGAAGAAAGATGTAATTGAAAAGCTAAACATTAAGTTTATTTTAAGTGCAATGGATAAATCAAAACCTATGTTTTAAGATATTTGCACTTATAAACAAATTCCTATACTCGATAGTCCAGATGTTGATATTTAGAAGTATTTTGATGAATCAAGTGAGTTTATAAACTAAGCAATACAATCATAATAAAATATTTTGGTGCATTGGTATATTAATTAGAAGTATTTACATAAAATTATTTTTTATCTAATAAAAGCTTTGCTGGTAAATCAAGATCTACAACATTAGTTTTAGCGTAATTAATTTATTTATTATTTGATTTATTTATTTAATACACACTTTCTGGAATACTTCTTTTAGAAATATTATTATTATTTTATTCTTTGATGATCAATCACTGTTTTATTTTTAAAGAAATATAAGTTTGAAATTTATTGCACTAATATATTTTTTGATTTCAATTTAATATTCTAACAGCTACTTGATGAAGCATTAAAATTTAGCTCTCGATGAGGCTTTGAGTCTTGTAAGATAAACAAGAGAAATAGCTTAGCCGAATACAGGTAAAGTTATTTCATTTTTGAATTTTTCAAATATTAACTTTTATTTCTAGGATTCATGAAATAATTATAAATTTACGAGCAAAGTTTAAAGATTTAAAAGTAAAATGAAGAAAATAAAATCTGATTGGGGAGGCTGCTTAAAGCACTTTGCAAAGTATTTTATTAAAAATATTTATTACAATACCTTATAATGTTTAAATAAATGTACTTACTTTATTTTATTTATTTTTATGCACAATTAATAATTAAATTTCAATCATTTGAAATAATTTGAAATAGATATTTTATTACTTTTATAATTTGATTTTTTTAGAATCACTATGTTAAATATTTTTAAATAGAAATATTTAGCAATTTTTCTAATAATCTCATAAATTTGTATCATAAAAATCATTTGATTTGTAGTATAAATGCTTGAGATTTATTAAATTGAACTCAATTAAAAGTTTTGAATAAACACTTATTAAAGAACTTTTGAATGGACTTAAACTAAATTGATAAAATTAATATATAAAAATATTTGAGGGTTTATTTATTAGTAACAGCTTGAAGTAATTATAATTAAGTCGTTTGAAATTAACTTTTAGTATCTACTTAATTAAGTAAGCTACAATTAATTTTTAAAACCTTCTAGAATAAATTTCTTGGTTAAAGGTGGATTTTAAATAGTTGAATTAAATAAAGTGGATTTAGTTTGAAAATAGTTTTATTTATAATGTTTAAATCTTTTTATTTAATTTAATTTTGGCTTTTTTTTACTGAAGAAAAATATTCAGCTAAGTATATTATTGAATCATGATGACAAATATCTAAATTAGTGTAAATAGAATTTATAATTAATTTATTTAGCCAGCTTTGAGTGGTTGATTTGATTATGAATAAATAGAGTAGATAAACCAAAATATCTCAATTAATTAGAATAGTAGTAAAAAGAAAATAAAATTTTGATTTGAGTAAAAATACTTATCAATAAATCAAATTTTTTTGAGAAAATGAGTGAAAAATGATGGTTAAATTTTTGAAATCAAATAATTGATTGATTGAATGCTAATAAAAGTGCAAAACGAATGAAAGAAATAAATTTTATTGGAGATTGATAAAATAGTAAATTAATTAATTAATTTTGAACATTGGCTTATATGATAAACAATAAATAATTGTCTTAATGCATATTTATCTATAAAGTGAATGATTTATGTAAAAGAAGAGATGAAACTAACTTTATTTAAAAATGAAAGAACTTAGATTTTTGTCATTTAAAATTGAATTAATTAAAAATGCTGACTAAATATTTGATGATTGATTTTTTAAATGCTTGTATCAAAAAGAATTTATATTTAGTTATTAAATCATAGGCTATTAATAAAAAAACAAAAAATTTATTCTGAAATAAAAGTTAGAGTTGTAAAATCAATTAAAAAGTTATCATTCAATTTACAAATAATAGATAAATTAAAATCGCTTATAATAAGCAAATAAATAACATCCTGTGTCTGACTGAATATCTACTACCATGGCTCAACATTAAAATAATTCGTTCTTGAAGCAGCTAGAAAATGAAGTAAATTACTACCTTAAAAAGCATCTTAGTGCCAGTTAGGCATGCATTACGCTGCAAGAAAAAATTCATCAAACTTTCTTGCTAGCATTTAAAAATTGAAATAGTTTGTTTTGTTACTAAATTACAATCATTAAAATTATAGATAGTATTTATTAGGAGCTTCTTATATTCCCGTCTTCCTCAAAATAAGAAAGAAGAGTTCAACAACTTTGAGAAAATATACGAAACAATTGCCCTCTAAATAAAGGTAAAAATATTTTAGGCTTTAGAAATTTGGATAGATTTGGCGCAATTCAAGCAATCATTTTTAAAAAGTTCTAGTATCTTAAAATTGAGCCGTAGTTTTTAAAGGGAATTGAGGCTAGTTTAAAAAAATAGATTTATATGAAAGCCTAATTGATAAAGATAATATTTTTTTAAATTCCTTTTAAAAATTATAAAAGTCAGGTGTAATTAAAGAGGAGTTAGCACCAAGCATCTACTCTTAGTTTGTAAAAACATTAAAAGCCTTCAAGAGGAGGTAAGAAAACTAGTTAAAATATCTTGAAAGAGATATAGATGCATTTAGAAAGAAGTACGAATCTACTGGTTAAACTCTCCTTCCACTCATCCATGATATCAAGTTGAATATGAATGACAGAATGAATAAATTTGGTATTTGTTTTTCTTTTTTGTTTAGGTTATTATATAGAGCTAATTGATTCAATTGGATATATAATAGCTTTTATCTAGATATAGAAAATAGTCTTTTAAAAAATTTTTTAGACATGATAAAATAGCAAAAAATTTAAATTTATAACATTAATGTAATAAAATATTTAATTTATAATTTGTATTAGATATCAGCAAGGTTCTTGATTTCAACTTCAACATGCATCTTTATACTAATAAGGAGTTAGTAGATATAGCCTTCTAAATGTTTGAATATGCAAATATCCATACTAAGTTCAATATAGATGATAACTTCCTCAAAGATCTGTTAGAAGAAATGTGCATGAACTATAATGTCATTCCTTATCACAATTGGACACATGCCTTCCAACTTAGTTAAGTAAACCTATTCAATCTAATTGATCTGAATTTTAAATATTTGTAATGTAATGTCAATAATAGATGTTTTTCACAACTTATTTCACTTCTGATTTTAAGGACTTGATTGATCCCTTTGAATTTTTTATTGGTATGCTCTCTGGACTCGCTCATGATATGAATCATAGTAATAAATACTTTCAATAGAAATCGATTATAAATTTTTCAGTTCGAAATAAAAATTCTTATTAAAATTAAATAGAGGGTGTAAATAATTTATATAAAGTCAAGAGAAAGGCAGAAAATAGCTTAAGATATATGGAAATAGCTGTTTTAGAAAATATGCATGTCTCCACTTTTTTCCACATCATTTCTCGTAACCCTTAATTTGACATAGCATCCAAATTCTAAGATGCAGTAAATTTTTAGAGTTGCTTAGCAAAAAGTGTTTATTAAATTTAAATTAAAATAAATAGGCCAAGCTAAATAAATTTAAAAAACTTACAGTTTCCAATATACTTGCTACAGATATGGTAAAATTGATTTAAATTTCATTTTCAATATTAAAAAAATCTAATAGCCACCCTAATTTGCTTCTTATTAATTCTAATTATGATTTTATTCTATAAGAAGATTAAATTTTTTTAATGACAGTAAAATTTAAAATTAATATACATAGAAAAAAACAAAAAACGAATAGATAAATCTCAATAAATTTAATTTTTGAAATAATCTTAAGCAAATTAAGAAGTAGTAGTCAATAATAATTGCCTTAATAACCTTAATCAAAATATGAATAGAAATCAGATTTATGAGAAAAATTAATAATAAAAGAAAATTGATTTAGAATATTAAACTTGATTGATTGATATCAAATCAAATATATTAGAATAATGTTTTTATTAATTTTTATGATATTATTAGGGAAGACATGGTTAATTCATAGCTGATTTAAAAATAAAAACAAATGCTTATTTGAAAGTAAAAAAGAATCCTGAAAGTGCTGATGCTTTAGATAAATACCAAGCTTTCAACAAAGATTCGGAATAAGATAGAGAAGTAAAATGTTAAATTTTAATTTGAACTATAAATAAACAGTGAATAAATAAAAATAGTTTTTAACTAATGTTATGGTACACTCTTGTGATATAGGTAATCCTTGCTACTCATTTGACAACTATATGAACTGGTGCTACTTATTAAGTTAGGAATTCCACGACTAAGTAAAAATAGATTTTTTATTAACCTTTCTAAAAAAATTCAAGCAAAATCAAAAAAATAATCTTTTTAACTATTCAACTTTTTAATATTAAAATAGACTATAAAAGAAGAATAAAAAGGAGTTCCTGTTACAACATTTTTGCAATATACTGGAAAGCAAGCTTTCAGAAAGGGGTAAATTTTCTTCTCCAGCACTCTTTTGATGCCTTTGTGGAAGGAATTAGGAAATTTAATTCCCTAACTTCAAGTTCTTCCTGAGTAATTAGTTAAAAATATTAAACAAATTGAAGATGACTTGAGTAAGAATTGAAAAATAACTTTTGATAAATTAGCAAAAACGCTTTTAAGCTAAAAACAATTAAAAATTATATAATAAGAATGTCGCTTGTCAATACAAAAAATGAATAATCTTGTATTTAAAGTATTCGATTAATAACATCATAATTCGAAGAAATAAATGCTTTTATATAATATTTATTTAAAGTAAACAAAAATAATGACTGATTTAACTGACTCCCTCTATACCTGAGTTGTAAATTACTCACAAAATTTCTACAGCTAATTATTAAAATTATTATCTAAGTTAAAAATCCTTAACCCAATCCCAGTTAAAAAATTTAGATATTTAAAGAAAGTAGAACTATATTTTGTAATGATAATAATATACTATTTCTATGGTTTATTATTAGTAAAATCCTTCCACCTAGCACAGTCATTTTTCTAACTTAATTATCTAATTTCCTTAATAAATTTTTTTAATTATACAATTTTGTATTTATTTTATTTTTGTTGTTTTTAGTAGATCGCTCATTATTATACCAAATTATAAATAATAAATCAAATCTCTTTTATATTTTTTTTTGTATTTAAATTCTTATTCAACTTATTTTATTTATATTTTCAATATTATTTAATGCAAAACCATTTGTTCAGTGTTATTTCGAAACCAATAAGATTCTCACATAAGGGAATATTCATACTCTAGCTAAATTAATATATTTTGCTGGCTTTAATTTACTTGGCGAATAAATATAAATACCATTTATTTATTCATTTATTTTTAATGATATATTCTGGTATAATAGTGTTGAGATTCAAAAGATATAAATGTTTCAAACTCATATATATTCTTTTGTAAATTTTATCTTTATTTTATCTTATATAATTCTCTCTGTTTCAAGTAAACTACTTATAGTTCTTATTAATCATACTGTTATTTATATTATTTATTTCAATGCAGTTTATTTTGATAGAATGTAAGTCAGCATTTTAATGATTACTCTATTTCATTCATATATAAAGAACACTAATAACTAGTGATTTTGACAGAAGTTATTAAATTTGTTGAATTTGTAATAGAATAGAAAACATTAACATATAAAAACAATTTAATAATAATATAATAGTTTTTTTATTGTTAATTCACAATATTATATTTTTAAATATTAGAAAAAATTAATTTGATATTTCTAAATTCTTAAAAATTTCATTTTTCTATTATTATAAATCTAAATAAAATTAAATAGGTATAGCAAAATAAACTTTTCAAATAATTTTTTATCTATTTTTTCATTTAATTTTCTATAATACGGTATCTCATTATATTTTATTTATTTATTTGTTTTGTAAATAGATTTATCATGATTTTTAACAAATTTCATTAATATTTTTTAGTACTGATATTTAAGCCATACAATTTATAAATAATTATTGATAAGAAGATTAAGTTGAGATGAAAAAGTAAACACCTTTTATTTATTATTTACAAAGAAAAATTATAAAGTATATAAATATCTTAATTTCTATATCAAATATTCTTTTAAAAGAAAAAGAGAAAATTTCTTAATCAAATTAATTTCAATATAATTGTTTAATGCATCTTATATGTTATATTTAATTTTAAATCAAATCATAAAAAAATTAATTAATTTTGTAAAATAATTTTGTAAAATCTTTTTATTTTTTTAGTTTAATATTCTCTTATCATGAATATTTGTAAAATATTTTATTTTAAGTGATTAATTTATTTGTTAAGTTTATGACAGAATAATAGATAATTATTTATTAGCTTTTAGATTATAATCAATTTTTTGTAATCTTTCTAAAATTTATAATAAGATTAATTAATCTTTTCTTTTTTTCTTATTTGTTATTAATTATTGACTTATTCAAAAAGATACTTAATAATTTGGAAAGAATTAATTGATTTCTAAAATTCTTTTGTTATTAAAAAATTACTTCTATTAAAAAAATTAAAAATTTCCAACAATTCTATCAGAAATTTGTTTCACTTTAAACATCTAAAAAGAAATTTGATCAAAAATAAATAATCAATTAATTCAAAAAAAAAAAAAACAATAAAACACTCTCAACAAAAAATCCTCTAAAAGCTACTCAAACAAACAACAAAAACAAAAGAATTACAAAAATGTCAGGAAATAAAAAAGCTGAAGGTATTGGTATCGGTATCGATCTTGGTACTACTTACTCTTGTGTTGGTGTCTTCTAAAATGACCGTGTTGAAATTATAGCTAATGATCAAGGTAACAGAACTACTCCTTCTTATGTTGCTTTTACTGATACAGAAAGACTAATTGGTGATGCCGCTAAGAACTAAACAGCTAGAAATCCCACTAATACCATATTCGATGCTAAGAGACTTATTGGAAGAAAATTCAGTGACCCAATTGTTCAAAAAGATATAAAGTTATGGCCCTTCAAAGTAGAATCAGGTCCAGATGACAAGCCATTAATTGTTGTAAAATTCAAGGGAGAAACCAAGAAATTCCATGCAGAAGAAATTTCTTCTATGGTCTTGACTAAAATGAAAGAAATTGCTGAAGCATTCCTTTCAAAGACTGTTAAAAATGCAGTCATTACAGTTCCTGCTTATTTCAACGATTCATAGAGATAAGCTACCAAGGATGCAGGTGCCATTGCTGGTTTAAACGTTTTAAGAATTATTAATGAGCCTACTGCAGCTGCCATAGCTTATGGTTTGGATAAGAAGGGATAAGGTGAAAAGAATATTTTGATTTTTGATTTAGGTGGTGGTACTTTTGATGTTTCTCTCTTAACTATTGATGATGGCTTTTTTGAAGTTAAAGCTACTGCTGGTGATACTCACTTGGGAGGAGAAGATTTTGATAACAAAATGGTCGAATTTTGTGCAGCTGAATTCTAAAAAAAGAAGGGTATTGACATTAAAAATAATCCTAGAGCCATGAGAAGACTAAGAACTTAATGTGAAAGAGCTAAGAGAATTCTTTCTTCCTCTGCTTAGGCCACTATTGAAGTCGATGCACTTGCTGAATCAGAAGACTTCAACCTTGTTATGTCTCGTCCTAAATTTGAAGAGTTGTGCTTGTCTCTCTTCTAATAATGTATTCCTCCAGTTGAGAAGGTATTAAAGGATTCAGGTCTCTCTAAGAGCCAAGTTCACGAAGTTGTATTGGTAGGTGGATCCAGTCGTATTCCTAAAGTCATCTAATTGGTTAGCGAGTATTTCAATGGAAAAGAACCTAATCGTTCCATTAATCCTGATGAAGCCGTGGCTTATGGTGCTGCAGTACAAGCTGCCATTTTGACTGGTTCAGGTTCAGAAAATATCCAAGACGTCATCTTGGTTGATGTTACTCCTCTATCTTTGGGTATTGAAACTTCTGGATAAGTTATGACTGTTCTTATCCCAAGAAATACCACTATCCCTACTAAAAAATCATAAATTTTCACTACCTATGCAGATAACTAGACCAGTGTACTTATTTAGGTATTCGAAGGTGAGAGACAGCTCACTAAAGATAATCACTTGCTAGGTAAATTTGGTTTAGAAGGAATTGCCCCAGCTCCAAGAGGAGTTCCCTAAATAGAAGTATCATTTGATATTGATGAAAATGGTATCTTAAATGTAACTGCAGTAGATAAGGCTTCTAACAAGAGTAACAAAATTACAATTACTAATCAAAAGGGTAGATTCAGCTAATCCGAAATAGATAGACTTGTCAGGGAAGCTGAATAATACAAGGCTGAAGATGAAAAAGTAAAGCAAAAAATTGAAGCTAAGAATGGATTAGAAAATTATACCTACTCTATCCGCAACTCCATGAACGATGAAAAGTTAAAAGATAAATTCTCTTCAGACGAAAAGACTAGACTTCAAAACTTAATAGACTCTACCCAGAAGTGGTTAGAATCTCATCCTAATGAAAATGCTGATGCTTACAAGAGCAAGCAAAAGGAAATTGAAGATGTCTTCAACCCCATCATGATGAGAGTTTATCAACAAACCGGAGCCGCTCCAGGTGATTTCGGAAAAACTTCATCAAATACTACTTCTAATAACGCTTCTAATGTTGATGAGGTAGACTGAAATTAATCACTGTTAAATATAAAATCACCAAAAAAAATTAATTTGTTAAACTAAAATAAAGCTATAACTTACTTGTATACACTTTCATATCTATATATAAAAATTTGTATTTTTTCCTACAATTTTACTAATTTTATTTGCTTTCTTTCCATTTTGATCTATTATATTTAATTAATTAGGATTAAAATTTAAAAAATAAATGAATTACTAAATAATTTATTAAAATTAAGTACTATTTTTGATTTATAAATTGTGATGTTTATAAATTAATAGATATAAAAGCTTACTTTTCTATCATATTTAAATTTTGCTAAAATTTTAGAAGTGACCAGACAGACAGACAAACACTCTTTAAATTTATATTTTTAAAAATAAATATTAAAAATTTCAAATGAATCTGCTCAACATTTAAAAAAATTCTTTTGTTTCGAAGATAAGAAAAATATTAGTTTTATATATTTTGCTTGAAAAATATTTATTGTTTGGAATATTGATCCTTGACTTAAACAATATATTATTAGCACTAGAAATTAGAGCAATTTTTTGAATAAGAATTTAGAAATTATATTTAATCAGTTTACTATAATCATAAATTATTTAAAATACATTAGTTTTATATATAAATTTACATCAAAGTTTTTTTTAATTTAATAATTCCATTATTAGATTTTTTTTTTTTAGTAGAGTTATTATTCATGAAAATCTATTTACAGCTGCTGAAAATGAGTCTAAAGGATTTGCTAAGTTACCAATTCCTACATAGGTCGCAGATTATTTATGAGTTCTTTGAAATAAAGAAGGACGAGACATACTATTTATATCTTTTTACATGTTGTTTAAAGATGTCTAACTATTTAATTAACCTGATCCACCTTAAATTGGTGTTGAAGACCCATTTTAATTTTACATTTAAGGCGGGGTATTCATATTAATGGGAGAATTTTTACCTGTTGAATTCTAATTGCTATCTCTTTAGAGAGTTTGTTTACTGTTTGGAGGTGTATAAAAATTTTTAGGGCTTATGTTGTTGTTCACATTTTATCTAACTGAGGTGATTTTTTCTTAAATAATATTCAACTATTGTTAGTAGTGATTTTTTATAACATCTAACTCTTTTGACTGTTGCTAATACTAATTCTTCCATTCTTGCTAAGTAGAATTTTTAATTAGAAACGCAAATAAAAATAATAGTAAAAATGCCCATAGAAAAGGTCTAAAGTTTATAAACTCGTAAAAATTTCCAATAAAGCTACTCTTATTTAAATATGATTAAAATACTGAGAGAGGTGTTTCACCTGTTGAAAAAGAACCACAAGTTCTCTATATGTCGCTTTCGCTTGCATTAAAAAACATTTTTGTATAGTCTAGAGATAGTAAAAATCCAAAGAATATGAAAGCTAAAACATTGCAAAGAGTATAAAACTAGATAATTAAATTTCTACATTAATGTTTATCAACTATTTCAAAACTTGCCATTTTATACCTTCCAATATAGAAATAGTTATGGAAAAATATGAGCAATAATAATATAGTAGTAACTATAAAAACAAAGGGAAACAATGGAGCAACACACACTGCCAATATATTCAGAATAATCAAAGGAATTAGATTATCAAGTGGATTGAATGTAGAAAGGTTATAGAAAGAGCGCTCTGTCTATGATAAAGTTCTTGAAGGAGTGCAGATAAAATTAAATAGAATACTTTTTATTGTAGGCAAATATTATATGAATAAACAAGTAAGGGAATAAGCAAATATCAAACTCAATAAGCTATAACAGAATTATTCTTCTGGGCAGCTGTAGGTTTACGAATAGAATGGAACAGTTTTAAACATCAAAAATTAGAATACATCATTTGAGTACTTGATCTGGGAAATATTTAAATAAATGTATAGAGCAAGAACTAATAAGTGAGCAAATAGCATCTTGAAATACTAAATAATGTGAATATTCTTAAATGAGGTATGGAACCATGATTCACATACAGTAAGTATCTTCAAGAAGTACCCAGATGTGTAGGCAGTAATAGAGACTCCAAGAGATTGAAGCATTTAGTTAACAAATATTATGCTAGTGGTCTGCAAAGTCTATGAATTAATAATTAAGCTTGTAATAATCAAGCTACAAATTACAAAGGCAACGTTTAATATTACAATAGTAACTATCATCAGCATTTTCTAAAATCCATTTATAGTTTTAAGATCATTTTTCTTATGCATGATATCATTTTCTATTCCTTCTATTTATTTTCCTTTACGAAAATGCATAAAATTTTTTATCCTACTTGTCAATGTTATTTTCATACGCTCAACATAATCAAGCTACTAAATATTCATATCCCAACTATTAAATACCAATCTAAAAGCTTTAAGCTTTATGCTATATTAGGCTTTATAAGCAACTTCTTCTCTAGCCTAAAGCAGATACTTTATCAAATTCATTAAAATTTGTAATATCACCATTAGAATAAATCTAAAAATTATTTTAAAATATGTTAAGAAAAAGAAAATAATATTTGCTTCCATAATAATAGTTTATTTATGATTGCAAGAAATTTATTTTTAACACTTGAATTTAAATAAAAAAAGTTTTTAAAGTTAACACAATATCTATACAAATCTATTTTTTTGTTTGTAATTATTGTGAATAAGTATTTAATAATTAGATTATGCTCAAATTTATATTTTTTTAATTTAATAACCATTTTAAAGAATAATGGGAGAGAGGAAATTTGAATAAAATGGAAATTTTGCTTTAATTATAGAGTGGTTGCTATGCTTTATTAACTCTCGAATTAATAAAAAAAACTCTATAAATGAGAGCATGGCTTCTAAAAAAATCTAGAATTTATTTGATTATTAATAGATAATTTACAATGCATTTTTTAATTAAAATAAATAATTCATAGGTTTTGAATATGTAGTTGGTGGGGATAAATAAAATATCAGGTTATCTTTTATAATACTTTTAAATTAAGCACTGCTTATTATGAATTATTTGATCATTTAAATCTTTTTGTTTTGCTGATTTAATTAATAACTTATTATAGACAGCCAAACTAATTAATTAATTTATTAGGAAGATTTAAAAATTATTGAATTATTTATTAGGTCTCTAAAACAAAAAATTGGCTAGTAAAAAAATCTATAACACTATTTAATTATATTGAATGAGTTACAACAGAAATATTTTTTAGTATAGAAAGAATTTACGTTATGGTGTAAGAAACATGGGTGTTGCTTGTATAGTTATGGCTCATCAAATAGCTAACAAAAGACTAGTAGTTTGAATCAAATTTCTAGGAAGAATTAATAAGGTAGTCAAAGAAAAAATACATGTAAGCAATAACTATAATGAGATGAAGGAATATCAAGTATGTTACAAATTCAAAATAAATAATTGCAGAATCTCCAATTTTCTAATTAATTTTCTTATAAAATGACTTAAAAGGGTTTAAAGCACTTACTGTGTTAACTATCTTTTACAAACAGCTATTTTTTTTACTTCTCACTTATCGAGTGAAAGCAGAAAGCTGATTTGTTCTCATTAGATAATTTCTCTCTGATAAAATGATCTAATTGTTATTTGCCTTCAAATCAAGCTTGTTGTTTATATTGTTAAGTAGCTGATTTTGCTAATCATATTCCCTAGCTAGGCTATTATTTATTAATTCTAACTTAGTTTGCCTTTTCCTTTCTTAAACTAATTAATTTTTTAAATCTTGTTTTTCCTATTTGAGCTAATCAACCTCTTCATTTTCAGCTGAGAGTATATTTATATTTGGGACTTAAGTCTTAAATGCTTAGTTAGGTATTTGATTCATATTATTTGAATTTACTATCAGACCGATCTACTAATATTTTTTGTCAAAAAGCTGCTATTAGGAAGTATTAGACTCATTTGAAATATTAGAAACTACACTACTTCTCTTTCTTTACCTGATCACAGTCTAGCTTCCTGTTTTATTATTTGAATTATTTGTCTATAAGTTATAGTCTTCATCTATGTCTACGTTTGTTTCCTGCTTACTATTTCCTCCACTGTTATAAACTAAATAATTATCATTTATGTTTATGGTTTTCGCTTTTTGGAGCCTTCTCTATTAGTTCAATATTTTATTTTGGCTGTGAGGTTGAAATTAAAAGATTTTTCCGTCATTTTAAACTTTGTTAATGTTCAAACGATTGTTTGATTCAGTCATTTGTCTTCCTTTTGATCTTATTTCAATCTTTTAAGGAGAATCTATACTTTTAGATCTCTACCTTTAGAGAGTAGCATCTTGAGGATTTATAGTTTTTTATCTATTTACATCAATTCTTAGAGTCTATTATCTTTTAATTGATTTTTTTCTCTGATCCTACTTTTGGGAGTGATTTTTTTTGTCTTTCCTTTTCTTGTGATGTTTCTTTTTTCTTTTATTTATTTAATCATCTCCGTCATTGCTTTAATTACTGTTTTTGCTTTAATCACTTTAATCATCTGAATCTTCATCATCACTTCCACTTTCACTTTCGCTTTCAGAGCTTTCTGATGAAATTGATGATAAACTTTCAATAGATTTATGTCTTCTCATTGTAAAAAGTGATAAAAGTGAACAAGTTTAAAATTTTTTTGGAATACAGTTTGTTTGTTGATTTTGAATTAAATATGAAAAATTAAGATATAAGCTTAATTATTTTAGAAATTTGATAGAATTTAGTTTATTAATAACTCAATATGTAATTATTTTAAATCATAAAAGAAACTATTAATTTACAAATCAATTAAATGTAATTACAAACAATAAAGATTACTGGCTATATTTCAAAATTTAACTATTGAGTTAGTTATGTTACAATAATTCCTATTAATTTTTGTATCCAATTAGTTGGTATCTTTTCTATTTTAAATTCATAAAAATAGAAATTTAAATATTCAATTAATAATCTTTCAATTTTATAGCATTTTTTTACCTAACATTTTTACAAATTATTCATAATGTAATAAATATTATTGAATCTGTCCAAACATATAAATATATAATTTACATTATGGCAAATTATTTAACTTTCAATATTCAACTCAAACAGTTCTCTTTCTTTTCAAATTTTAATGGTGAATATCCAAAAATTAAGCAAATTGGGACAAGCAAAGCTACTTATAATTAATTAATTATTTTGATATATCTTCCCCTTCTAATCTAATTTATTGCTCAAAAAATAATATTCTTGATGATTAATCTCTTGATCTTAATGAGTTTAGCCATTAGTTTTTGATTTAAATCTTTTTCAATTTTATTTGAGCTTTTAATATATCATAAAAAACTTAATAAAGAAAAATGTGTTTATTTAGCTTTATTCAGAGAGTATGAGTAATAATTAATTTTAGATAAAATAAATAAAAATTTCTTTTTACCTAAGATAGAGTTTCAGAATTTAAAGATCACTGCAATACTATAATGATGAACATAAAAATAATGCGCCTTTAGACATAATTTAATTTTGACTTTTAATATTAAATATATATTTAGCAAATTAAATTTTAAAAAGCACATTTTTATAAAAAATATTTATTAAACTCAACCAATTTTCAATAATTCAAGCAAATATTTTAAAATTAAGCATAACAAAAATGATGCTGATTATAATTTTGAATTTAATAACATTATTTTATTGAGAATTAGTTATTATTCAAAGGGTTTTGTTAGCTAAATAATTACTTCAACCAAAGATCTAAAGTTTAAAGATTATTAAAATTTTTCAGAGCAGATCCTAAAGTTTATGTTCCAGCATCTGTAATTTAGTTCTCCCTTTTAGATAAAATGTGAATATATTTTTTTAATAAGTAAAATTTTATGAAAAAGAAAGATTTTGATGGAAATTAGTTTTAAGCTCTTTTCTTAATCACAAACAGAAATTCTAATCAAAATTCAAACTAATCTCTCAAAAAGAAATAATTAAATAAAATATTAACATAAAGTCAAGTGTCAGATTTCTAATATTTTTAGATTTAGCTAAAGCACTAACTAAACCAGATGCTCCCTCATCACCAATTAAAGTCCACCTTTTTAAGTTAGTATTTATCTTTTAAACAAATATATTTTTATCTAATAAAACTTATTTATAGCTAATTTTATCATACCTGAAATCAAGTACCAAAGTTGTGAGATAAAAACAACCTGCTAAAGAAGAACCTAAATTTAAAGCCCCTTATGATGCAATAACATTAGATCTTTTTATTAAAATATAAATTGCTTTTAAAAAAAATATAAACATTTTTCTTTTATTTGAAAAAACTTAATAAAACTTCATTAAAATGAATCAAAAAGAAAATAGCAAATTAAAAAATTTTTTAATTCTAAGACAAATATAATTTAACTACCCTAATTGATATATATATATTATTATTTTACCTGAAGTATAGTGTCAACTATTTTAGATTTGGAAAGCTTACAAAACCAGTTCCTAATTAAGAAACTCCTTTTTCACTAATCAAGTTATCACTTTTAATTTATTAATGTAAAAAATAAAATAATTAGAATCTTTAAGTCAAAATATCTTTTTAAATATTTTAGAATTTAAAGTTGCTAACTCAGAAAAGTAATACAGCATAAAACCTTAATCGATTTATTAATAATTACTTTACATCTAAGCAGAAAAAATTAATTTTATTTTTTTAAATAAAGTAGATATTTTTACATTAGATCAAGTGTAAAAATTTTTAAATTTACACATTTTGATAAGCCAAAAATTAGATCTGAAGCCCCCTAATCAACAACTTAATTTCTTCTTTTGAGATAATTTCATATTTTTTTTGATAACAAATAAAAATAAATAAATAAGTTAATAATATAATAAATTTTATTATTCGTTTTAAAATGAAGATTTGTGTGTCTTCTTAAAGAATAAATAAACACTGAAAGTAATAACCTCTAGTAATAACTATCTAAAGGATTTGAATATTTAAAGTTGTTTAATCTTTTATAAAAAGTTTTAGTTTTTTTTAATAAATAATTTTTACCTAAGTAATAATGTCAAATTTTATAGCTTATGGCATTTTTGTAAGGCTAAACCTAATTATAGCATATCCTTGTAGTTAATTTAGTTGTTCCTTTAAATCTATAAAATAAATATAATATTAATAAATTAATTACTTACTTAACAAATATAATAAAAAGTCATTTATTACTTAATTCAAAACAAGTCCATGTATTAATTTCGCCAAAAAAAAATAATATATTTTTACATTAAATCAAGGCTCAAAACTTCAATATTATTTAAGTTTCCCAAAGCAGAACATAAACTAAAAATACCTTGGCTACTAATTTCATTTTCTCTATTTATATTTATGTAATAATGAGAGGCTTTAAACATAAAATCTTTAAAAATAATTGAAAAAATTGATAAAATTAATCAAAAAATTAGTAATAAACGAATTCTAACTTTACCTAAGACTTAAAATCAAATTTTAGAGATTAATGCATTTATCTAAAGCCAAGCTGAGTGAATTTACACCTTCATCACTAATATATTACTCCCTTTTAATATTTAAAAAAAATTAATAAGATAATCAATAAAATATTATAAAAGCAAATTAGAAGAGTTAATAAAACAAAATTTTAAATTATATTTACATCAAATCAATTTCAAGCTCTGTATGAGATTATAAGGTTGAGCTTAAAATCTTTAGTTATTTAAAAAATAAATTTGAAAATTTAATTCAGTAAGATATTATTACATCTTCTATCTAAAAAAAATATTTTTATGATTTTATCATTTATTATTTTACAATAAATTTAATTTTAAATTCACTATATTTTTTAATTAATGAAAAAATAATTTGTTTTGTTAAACATAGAGATGACTTACATGAAATTTTTAATAAAAAAACTAAATTTAATAAATAATAAAAATTTTAACTAATTTCCATTTTGCTAACTTATTGAGTCAGAAAATTTAAAATATTTATCAATAATTAATAAGATAAAGATTTTAAATTTAAATATATATAATTAATTTATTTATTCATTAGATTATAAATTTGAAACAGGTTTATAAAAAACATTTGCTATAAATTAAAAGAATAATTTATTTGTGAATCATTTTAGATTTGCTAAATTATTATAAAAAATAAATTTAGCAACAAATTGGTGAAATGATATTGATATAAAGCAGAAAATTTAACAACAATCATCTTATAAAATAAATTAAATTTGTTGAAAAATAATAAAACGTGTTATTTTAGAAATTATTAAGAAATTAGTACAAATGCCACCAGAATTTATTTATTTCTTGTATCAAATCTCTTTTTCTGATATAAAAAATCAGTAATGTATCATTCTTTTCTTGTTATTTCTTTTACATAATTTATTTGCAAAGCAATAATTTGAAAAAAGAGATGAAATTTACTAAAATTCAGTAAATGTTGAGAAATTATCTGTTTTATTATTTTATTATAAATTTTTATGCAAATTTGAAACATTTTTAAAGTTTTTTTGATATATTAAATAATATTCCTGATTGATAAATATAATATATATATATATATAATTTACATATTTTAAAAAATTAACAAAGTTTATATATTTTTTGTGCTTTAAAGTTAAATTTAGCCTGTATTTCTATTAGAAAATTTTTGAAATATATAAAAATAAAAGAATTAGTAATCTAGAAAATGTAAAATTCAACAAAAGTATGAGATGAGTTGGTTATATAAAATTATAAAATAGATTTATTTTAACATTCTATCTTTTAATATAGAAGAAACAGTAAAAAAAAGGTTTTTTAATTTTTATCTTGGTTTTTAAAAGAACAAAAAAAAGATTGATATTTCTTTTATACTAAAATATTACAATTTACAAATAATCACTTGATTCTATATAAAAATTAATCTGAAATCCAATTTTGATTATTATTATTATTAAAAAAAAATTTAACTTTAACATCAGAAAATAAAAAAGAAAAACAAATGAAAATTCCTTCTTATTTAGTGATCAGCCTTGTTTTACTTTCTGCAACTTCATTCTATTTGATTAATAGATAATACTCTATTGATCTATCTGAGGACAGTACTTGTGCTTAATTTTATGCAGGAGGAGGTCAATACTTTTCTTATGAAGCTATTAAAAATATTTGTAAAAACTAATCTTTGACTTTTGAGGTTGAATTTGAGGATGATAAAGGACACCGCACTAGAGAAATTCCCTGTCTCAATTACAAAGAAAGCTTTGGTTTTGCCAATATCAATTAATTCAAACTTATTTCTGTCACTTAATCTCCTTGTTGACAGAATATACTTCACTTAAAAATATTTCTATGTTTTATTTCTAAAGTAAAATTATATATATTTAATGATGTCTGCTCCACGTAGCTTGCTTTAAATTTAAAAATAATCCTTAAATAAGCTTTATTATTTATTTTTTATATGAGATAATTTAATATTTTATTTTTTTGATTCAGAATGAAATGTCTTCTAATATAATTTACAATGAAAATTGCAATTAGAGTATTCATGAATAGATAAGTTAAATCTTGAGTAGACAATAATAACTTTTAGTTAATAAGTAATTTAAATTGAATTAATTGTTTTGAGTGATTTTTCTAAATTATGTAAGCAAATATTAATTTTATTTAAAAGCAATTTTCTTAGATACTCAAAAATTTGATTTTATTACATTTGATTTTCTTTTATACAAATATCTAACTAAAGTTGATTGCTTTTTTGATGAAAATAATTTACTCTATATAGATAAGATTCTTTTCTAAATTGATATTTCCATCAAAAATTTTCTTATTGCTATCTATTTTCAATAAAACTTGTCTTTCCTCTATATTAATTATTTTATTAAAGATATCTCTCAAATTTATGGGGCTGTAGAACTATATATATATATATATATCCAAAGAGCATATTATTCTAATTAATTAAAATAATTTTATTAAAATAATTTGAAAATAAAAATTAATTGATAAAATAATTGTTTCAATATTAAAAATCAACTATATATTTTCATCAATATTTAAATATTAAGTTAAAAATATTTTTTGTAAAAAAAAAAATTAAATTGATTTATCTTTCATTTTATATCAAATTTGAGAAAGAAAAAGAGTAATTAATGAGTGATCAATATAATTTTAAAATTAAAAAAGCTTACATTTTTAGAAAAGATGAAATAAAATCTTAGTGAATTTATTCTAATGCTCCTTACTCAATGAAAAGTTATCATAAATGCTCTAATTTGATTTTTCTTATAAAAAATAAATATTTTGTTGAAGAAACTAAAAGTATTCTATTCTTTAAATAGTTTTATTATTTGTTTCATTTTACAATTTTGTAAAATTATTTCTAATTTTAAAACTTTTTTTCTCAGTATTAAATTTTTAGAATTTTTTAGTTAAAATTCTAGAATATTAAGTTAGTTGGTTTTGCTAAATTAAATTTTTAGAAAAGATTAAATAAAAAATCTTTGTGAATTTATTCTATAACTCCTCACTCAATTAAAATATATCATATAAATGTTATAATTTTATTTTTCTTTTAAAAAATAAATATTTTGTTGAAGGAATTCAAAGTATTCAATTCTTTAAATAGTGTTATTATTTGTTTCTTTTTACAACTTTAGAAAATTATCAATTTTAAAACCTTTTTTTCAATATTAAATATTTATAATTTTTTTAGTTAAAATCCTGTAATTAATGTAAGATGGCTTTGCTTTAAAACTAGCAACTTAGTTAATAATTAATAAAACTGGCTATTTTATGCAATTCGATAGATGAATGAATTTAAATATAATGCAAATATTAGAGATGAAATATAAATATAAAAATATGATCTAATAGTAATTTAAAAATATTAAGTAATTAATAACTATTAACAATTAAAAGATATATTAATACAATTTAAAAATATTTAATATTATTTGGTTTATTCTAATTTATACATTCTAAAAATATTAAAATTATAATTTGATGTTTAGTATTTATTGATTAATTAGTAAATTAATTTGTTAGTATGTGTGAATGGGTATGTTAGTAATATTAATTTTCATTTAGAAGGGCTGCTTATTTTTAATCAGAAAACTTATTCTAATTTTTTATTATAAAACTCAAATGCGTCAATACACTCATCGCATGAAGGTGACTTTTCATCACACATGCAAGGATCTTCTATTGAAGATAGAGAACCTCTGTTATTTCCCTTGCAATGTTCTTTTCTATCTTTAAGGCATTCTTAATGAATTTCATTAACTTTATCAAGAATTTGACTTTTTTGAGAATTTTATGAAGACTTGAAATTAGATAACTTTTTTTATCTTTAATTGATGAAATTTTAAATCATCTAGGATGTAATAGTTTTTCTAGAAATAGAATCTTTAAGTTTATTGGAGAAAAGCATTTCGAAATCTTCAAAAGGAGGACAATTTATTATTGAAAACTATGAGCAACAATCATAAGTGATGTTTTATTTGATCTTTTTAAGATTAGTAATTTATTCAGATTATGTTTCTGCCATAAAAACATTGTTGATACTCTCAAAGAGTTCATTATAAAACTTTAATTAGTTGACTGTGATATCTTTTTCTAACTCTTTCAAAAGAGTAAATATTTCTTCTTAGTTTTAGTAATTATCAGGTAATAGAGTAAAAGCTGATTTAGCAATAACTTTTATCAATTCATACTTATCACTTTAGACTTTAACGTGATAATAAAGATCCTCGAGGAAATCAGCTATGGGCTTGATATATTTCTTATTGGCAGAATACAACTTCTATTGATGATATTCTTCATGGCATGACTTGCAAACTAGTTAAAGGTAATCCTTGCAAAGAATATGAGTGCATATATGTTCAATTTTTCCCATGTGTCTGGATTATTTTGAGCAGACAGAACAATTGCTAGCTTCAAAGAATTTTTTAATTTCTGAGAATGAAGAAGAAGACATTTAATTTAGTAATTATTTTAAAATTTTGATATTTAGTTAGTATTTTATTTTATTTTTTGTTTTATTTAATTATATTTTTACTTTAAGTCCTATGGCCTTGATTAATTTAAAGCCTTCTAACGCAAATATCTTTTTAATGGTGTTTTGAATTAAAACTGAAATTAAATAAATTTTGCTATGTTATCAAATCTAATTAAATGATCTTTTAATCAATTTAATTTTGAGGAGGTTCTTTTGTTTTCTGTTTGACTCTTAATTAATTTCAACGCCTTTTCGCTGTTTTGAAAATTAATAAGCAGACTTACATTCAATTTAATTTATCAGAAAATTAAAACTGAAGAGTCTATTCTATTTTTATTCGAATTTCTTCTAATTAGTCATAAAGAGTAGTTGTAATACAATAAAAAAACTAAATTCTTAATATCTAATTTGATATTCTTATAAACAGACTCGTGCACCGTTTCATAATTAATTTCTTTTTTCGAATTCCATTTTAAAATTCGAAAATTCAGGGATTAAATAATATACCTCTATAGTTTAATTTTGGTAATATAAGTTAATGTAATTTAAAATTCTATCCCTATAAGATATATAGATACATTTTAGTTTTTCTATTTCTAATTAATTAATTTATAAATTTGTAATAGATACTGTTGACTAAAACACATCTTTTAAAAGCCATTTTTTATTTTAAATTAGATGATTAATTCGCTTGAAATTTTTAAATCCGTTTCTGTTTTTAAATCTTAATCAGCCATAAGTTTTGAGGCTTATAAGTAAATATTCACTTTTAAGTATCTTATAAAATGCAGAAGAGTAAATTTAGTCAAAAAAAAACATCTTTAAAAATATCTCTATACTCTTTATATGATCTTCTAGATTAATTAATATAAAAATGTATTTGCGTATTATCCATAAGCAACTTAATTGAGCAGAAATCGAAAATTATATTCCCTTCTTACATCATTAAAATAAACATACCTTATTTATTTTAATTGAAGATGAGAGAAAATATATTCCATGAATTCTGAGTTACTAAGAAAAACATATATACTTTGTGATTACGTTGAATTTAATAACAGAAATATAAGTTATTAACGCAAATGAAATCACTTTAAGAATAGTAAGCTCGTATAAAGTACATATTATATTTGAAGTAAATTTCATTTACTATGATTAATTTTTAAGCAAACAAAGAATCTTATGCAATCTCACATTTAATTTCCTTTTTCCTCTTTTTAATATCTATTTCAATTCCATCTTAATTTTAGCATGCTACTTTTTTAAATTAATTATGATATTTGTACTTTTAAATTAGCAATATGAATAATTAGTTGTCTAACTATTTTTATATAAGTTAACAATAACTTGGTATCATCTTAAAAGTAATCTTTTAATGTCATTAATGTATTCTATAATTAATAATTTAATTAAAAATATTTTTATTTTTAATAAAAAAGTAATGAAATTAAAAGTAATTTGAATACTCAATCAGTTTATTGTTAAAATCTTTAAATTAATAAACTCTATTTTTTTAGAATATTAAAAAATATTTAAAAGAAAATGATATTTTTCAAGTAAAAAATAAAAAAATATATTTTAAAAATTAAAAATGAATTTATATTAGAAATCTATGTAGAATCAATTTTTATTTTTAATAAAAATTATGATGGATGATCTAAGTGATTTATTAGGAATAGACAATTTAATTAGAAAATCTTGATAAAAAAGTTTGATTATTTTATATTTTAATCATCTCTAAATTAAATGCTGAATATTTAAAATCAAATACAAAATTCCTATTTTAAGAATAATTTATACAAAAAATATTAAAAATATTTTTTAAATAATTGATATTCAACATATTAAATATTTTAGTTTAAAATATTATAAAAAATTTATTTTTTATAAGAAATTTTGTCAAAAAAAACAATATTATGTTAAAAGGATTCTTACTATAAGCTTATTTTTTTAAATATTAAGCAAATATTTTAATAAATATGATAAAATCTAATTTCTAGCTTAATTAGAAAGATGTTTTATTTGAAAATATTAATTTTTATAATAAAAAAGATAATAATAAAGATAAATGTTTATTATGGTATTACTTATCTTTAAATTTTGTAATTTTTATCAACATTTATATAATTTTATTTAGAGAAATTTATTTGAATTATTTACACACATTTCTTAAAATTATTTGAAATGAAAATACTAATCATGTCTTGATAATATTAATCAAATATTTCAGAATGGATATTTTGAGAGATAGAATTGGTTTTGAAGTAACTCAATTATCAAAATTTATTATTAATATAAATTGTAAACAAGCAAAAAAACAATCTATTTTGTATTTTTAATATAAATATATAAATGAATTACTATTTATAAGAGAAGTTATAAAGTATTTTTTAATTAATATTTTATCCTCCTATCTTACTTTTAACTTTATGTTTTTAAATTTGATAAATATATATAGTACATAGAGGGTTCCTGTATAGTATAAATTTTAATTAATATTGATTCTTTTTTGTTTTGTAACTTAGATTTTTTATTTTTTAATCACGAATTATTTAGAATAGTTATGTATTCATATTCTTCTTTGAAATTTATATTATTTCTTAATTTAATTATATTAGAAACAAATTTGTTTTCATCCGAAAATGATTCGTAGATTACATTTTTACACTGAAATAATTAATTTGAGCCTTCTTGAATTATGGATTCCCTCAAATGAAACACTTTTATATTTTAGAGTTTAGGTGGCTGCTATAATTTAAGTAGTTATTGTTAAAGATAGTTTTATTTAAAATTTAATTGCTTGGAGAACATAAGGATGATTTTCTTTCTTTAATAATGAAAGTCCTCAAAGTAAAATTATTCCAAACCTATTTTGTGTATTTTTCTAAGTTTTAGCATATCTTAAATTGTTTAATTTTGTGATAAAAATATAGATTATATTAGAGCTTATTCGTTGCTTATTATTTCTCTGCTTTGGCCTTACTAATATAGCACTTACCATCCAAACTATTTTAGTGAATCGATCATAAATTACCAGTGATGGTCACTCTAAATAGGAGTAAATGGAATGCATATACTTATATCTTTGTGGAAAATTAAGAATTAAATTTTATCATTTTACTTAAAAAATTTAGATTTTTTAATCTCTTCAAGGCAAGCCTCATATGTTGAATAATTAATTATGCAATCCAGTTATATCAATATTACTACATCAAAAGCATCTAAATCATTATAATCTTCATTAATCATTTATTCATAAACTAAATCTTAAGATTAAATGTTATTTATTTAAAATATTTCTCTTAGATTTAATAGAGCCCTCTTTCTTAAAAATGGATTGTAATGAGATCCTTCTTCCAAACTCTAAGTAAAATACACTGAAGCCTAATAATATTTTTATTTACTTTTTTCTGAAAGACCAAACAAAAACTTCAGTTTACTCTCTAAAATCCCCAAAAGGATTGTAGATAAATCCTAACTAATAGAATTAGAAAATTATTTCAAAGTTTTTGAAGCATTGATGCTATAGACAGTTTCATCATAAAATTGTTTAATCTGTTCTTTAGAGGTTCTCTTTTCAACAAATATTTTTGAGAGAGTGTTTTTACTGAAATAATTAGCTCTCTTAATAAATTGATTAACTTTAATGAAATAATATTCTACTTACTCTAATTTGCCTAAAAGAATCAATATTTCAATGATTTCTAGGTGGATATAAATCTTTAAAGTTTAACTAAGATATTTGTTGTTATTAAAAATTATTTTTTCAATAATTTAATATAAATCTAATGATTTATGTAGGAACTACTGAGATGATTCAAAGCAATTCATTTCTTATTTAATATTTATATCTCTTTAATCTTATGCTATTTAAATAGAACGCTGCTTTAAGCTATGTGCTAAAGAAATTATTCTTTTACAAAATATAAACAGTTAGTCTTCCTGTAAATTCTAAAGATTTAAAAATATATTTTCATCTATATTATAAAGAGTGTCTATTCCAATAATTTCGAGATTTAGATAGATTGCTGATTCAAAGTACTCGCTTGCTAATTAGTATTCTTACTACATTAAGTAAATTATTCCCAGATTGAAATAGCAGCGACAAACTCCCGTTTAATTCTTAAGCTTCTAGAATGTGGTTTTTGCTTTTGTGAAGTGAAAGAGAGAATTTGCAGTATCTTTTGAGTCTCTTGTATAAGCATCTATTTGATAATTAATTACACTTTCAAGCATTTAAAAAGTTTTTTTAATAATTTTCATTTCTAAAAAAAGAGGTTTCAAGCCATGAAGAATTTTATCTGAATACATTTCTTTTGATTCAGGGTGCTACTTAATTTGAGATTTTTGACAAAATGAGAATTCATCTTAACATTTTTATAACTTATCTTTTAGATCAAAAATATTTTTGTTACTAGAAAAGTTTTTATTTGAGATAGGACTAAATAATGCGTTTTAATTGAGTTCAAAGGTAAAATTTTCAGGTATATTTTGGTATTTTTAATTGGTTGAGCTTAAACTAAACTATTCAGCAATTTAAGCAAAATCGTCAAATGTTTTTCTGTTTAATAAGCGAATCTTAGATTATTCAATTTGAGACTCTTCACCATTTTTAATGTTGAATTTTGATTTAGAAATATTATTAATATTTTTTTACATTAAAATTTAACTTTATTTTTATGAATCCAGAATATTTTTATCTTATTGAATTTTAACCATCCTCTGTTTACTTTGTAATTTTTTTGAAATGATAAAAGAAGGATTGATAACATTTTGTTTTTTTTCTTTTACTTAAGAATTGCATTATTACTGCTGCTTTAAACTATTTTCCAAAAATACCTTTAGTAACTCTATTGGCTACTAAACTTAGTAAATCTAAAACAATCCATATCTGATAATAAATATTAAAATTAAAGTGCTCAATATGATAAATTCTATTACCAACGGGATTTAAATTATGTTAAAATTCAAAATATTGAATAATCTCAAGGTGTCACTTTTATCACTCACTATTCTTGCTGTAAGAATTATTGCATTTGAATAAGGCTGTTGCGTATTGTACTTTGAAATTTGACTTTAAACTGGTAAGACTATACTAATTCTTTTAACATAAATATAAATTATTATTAATTTTATTTACTGCCGTCTATTCTCAATAAAGACCATTTTTGAAAAAATGAAAATTGGTTATAAATATCTAAAATATTTCAAAGATTCTAAAAAAAATGAGAAGGGAATTTTAATTTAAATTTGATGTTTAATAGCTAAATTGTTAGAACTATTTATTTAATGTTCTTATAGATTAGAAAAAAATTACTGTTTTTAGTTGTTTCTTGTCCAAAACTAATATAATTAAGATGTGTTTATGTCTTAGTCAATAGAAAATTTTCCATTTTTTATAAACTAAACTGTAGAATCTAACATCTAAGAGAATTTTTGCTTTTCTAGTAAACAGTCATTTTACAATTCAGAGAAATTACTAGTCATATTTTAAAATTCTAAGTCTACCCAAGATGTTAGATTAGAACCTTTAAGGGATGGATGATAAAATACCTATTAAAATTTAAATTTTAAGTTAGATTTTAAAGTTTAAAAAATTACTGTATTGTTGAATTCATGAAATAATACTGAATAGTCTGTTTAAGTTACAGAAGTTTTATATAATTAGACGATTGAATTCATCTCAAAATCTATACTACTAACTGATTTAAATTCAGAATTATAATCTATTTAGCTTGAAAGAGTCATAACTAAATTATTTTCAATTGCATCTAAGTATGGCTCATAAAAAAAATACCCTGTAAAATTATAAATAGTTTTTATCAATTGTTATTTATTTTTAAAATTAAGAAAGTAAAAACCTTTATGTTGTTGAGCGTATTAATACCAAGGCCTGCATCTAGGATCATAAGGTTCTGTAAAATTTTTACCTAGACAATCTTCATAATCTGAATCAGTGAAATTCTCATATCTTTTTAAATTAGAATATTTTATTTATTTTTTTTTGTAATTCTAATTGACTTTGAATAATAATATAATTCTAAAAGATATAGATAAATACCTTGAAGGAATATGCGCTAAGATAGAAGTTGTATCTGAATTATAGATAGTTTATATTTTCAGCAAATCGTTATTGATTGATGCAACAATAGCAGCTCTCCCATAAAAGGAAATAAATTCATTCTATAAATTAGCTAAGTAAATAATTAGATATTTACAATAAAAATAATTACCATGATGATAAAATCTTATTACTGCGTAGTTAATTTATCAAATTAATAATTTTCCCTTGCAAAATACAAATCTACATAAAATGTGCTTTAATTTAAAAGTGAGTAAACGCTTTAAGGGCATTGTTTATGGACTAATTCTTAGTAAGAGCACTTCAAAAATTAAGAATTTTTATTTACTTTATTCAAATAGTAAGCAAGATTTATAAAAATTAAAATCATTTTAAATGTTTACTTTTTATTTGGGATTAGTAATATTTATTTATAAGACTTTTTGTCACAATAAGGTGTAATTAAAGCTATTTTAAATATAAATAAAAAAATAAATATAGCTAATTGATCATCACAATTTTTAGCTGATGAAAGAGTTAACAATGCAAATATTTTTATTTAAATCGTCATACTTGACTAAAGCTATGCTATTCTATTATTTACGAGGAAAAAACAGAATTGCGTAGAATCTATTTTTATGTTAAATTTATCCATGATAGGCTGTCTTCTTCCCTATTTTAATTTAAAATATTTAATTTTGAGGTAGCCATTTTAATGTTTATGAAATGATTCCATTAAAAGAATGCTTTAGTTAAAATTTACCATGAGTTCAAAGCATCCCACAGATTATTATAAAATAAAATTAAAACTAGTGCAACTCCTGTTATTATAGGAAAGGAAACTGTGATGATGAGCCTAAATATTAAAAGCTTCATTCACTTATTTTACACCTCTTTACTAATTAATTTTTTTGTTTTTTTTTGTTGTTTTTATAATTACAAAAATTAGCAAAGCAATTTTGATTAATGCAAAAAATTTTTTTCAACCACTTAATTAAAATAGATCAACAATAATCTGACAATTTTGTTAAAATTGTAAACTCTATTTATGTTATGAAGTGAAATAATAATTTTTAAAAATTTTGTAGTGGTTAGAGATATTTTATTAAATTAGCTAGCTATATCTTTCATTATTTATTATTTTTAATCATTACATTTTTATAAATTGAAAAAACCTAATTCAAATTAATGTAACAAATTTAAACAAATGTAAGGTTAAAACTTAATTTTGTAAATGAGTCCATTAAAATCAAGATATAAATTTTATTTTTAAATATGTATGTATTTATATTTTAGTTTAAAATTATTTATTCCTTACTTTAGCTTTACTCATAAAAATAATTTTATTAATCAATTTAACCAATAATTACATTTTTTATAAAAAATAATGCCAAGATAATAAATAAAATAAATAAATTAACAATGTTGAATATCTTTAATTTATTCTATCAAAGTGATAGAAATATTTAATAAATGGAGGTTTGATTTAATTTAGGAGAGATATATCTTGTAATTATCCTTAGCGCAGAATATAATATACCAATATTTGTTTAATATAATCAACAAGTGTTTAATATTGAAAAATGTTCTTAGTCTTCCTTAAAGTGATCGTTTTATCTTACTTTAATTAAATTGGATATAAATTTATTTTCATCTTAAAAACATTCATATTATATGTGCTCATATTTTTAAATAATTTCCCTATTTACTTACAAACATTCTTTTAGATGAAAAACTAATGGCTTATCATGCAAAAGCATGCTTTGAATGTTAACTAATTTCTAAGGTGTACTTATCTGTTTGGAAGATTATTGTTTTGAGAAAAGCAAAATACACTTTTATCTTTTTTTACTTTAATTTTCTTATTAGATGTTAACATTAATTTGTTTACAAATTTAATTTAAATTTGAAAAATCTTCAATATTTAAGTCATAGAAATAATCAAAGGTACTTTATAGAGCTTACTACCAGTTTATTTATTATCTGTTTTCTTATTGTTAGCAGAAAATATCTCTTCCAGATAACTTCAAACAATCAATCATTAACTACCAGTGATGATCACTTTAAATTTTTGTCAAAGGAATGCAATTACTCAGTTCTTCATGGAAGATTATGGCTTGTACTCTATCATTTGGCTTTATAAAATTCAATTTTTTAATACTTTCAAGACATGACTCATAGGTTGAAGTTTAAATAATACAATCAACTTAAATCAATATTACTATATCATAAGGTGTTTATTTTTCTTTATATTATATTTCATCGCTAGTCAGGTAATCTTATTATTCCAATTAGTTTATTTTAAATATCTCTTTTAAACATTAAATAGCCTTATTTCTAAGAAATGGACTGAAATGAGTTCCTTCTTCTAAACATTAAGTTAATAATAATGATGAAATGTAATAGTTTTTTATCTTTTTTTCTTTTAAGCCTTGCAAATAATAAAATTTGCTCCTTAATATTTCTAAGACTATCTCACTTTGCTCTTAATTTTTCTTTACTATATTGGCACTATTTGTTGAATCATCTTAATAAAATATATATTTTTCTTCAAGTATTTTTTTTTCTAAATAAGTTTTTGATTAAATATTCTTAATTGGTGAATGTGTAAGCTTTTACAAAAGCTAATTTATATTTTAAAAATACACAGGAATTGAATCTAGCTTGTTTAATTAAATTAAAATTTCAGATATTTCTAAATTTAAATATATTTTAAATATTTTAGAAAAACATTTGTTCTTTCTTAAAATTATTTTTTCTAAAATTTTGTATAATTCTAATGATTTCTTAAGATATTAATGAGAGGTTTAACTCATTTTTGTAAGGTCAGTAGAGTATTAATTTGTTAAATTACGATCAGACATAAGCTTTGAATGATCAAATGATATTTCAAGTTTGTTTAGATCTTGGTCATTCTAAATTGTTTTAAGTGAAAATTGCTTTGAAGTGTAAGCAAGTGTAAAAATCCTTTTGCAAAAAATAAAAAGTTATTCTTCAGTTTAGTTTTACAGGTTTTATAATAATTTTTCTTGAATATTATTGTAAGAATCAATGTCAATAACTGATAAATTTTAATATATCGCTGATTCAAAGTATTAACAAGCCAAATCATATTCTTAATTCAATAACTAAATGATTCCTAGATTAAAATAGCAACGACATACTCCTGTTTGGTTTTTTAACTTCTAAAACGTGCTTTTAGCTTTTGTAAAATGAAACAATGAATTAATATTATTTGAGTCTTTAGAATAGGCATCAACCTAATAATTTAGGACACTTTCTAACATTTAAAATGTTTTTTTTATAATTTTCATTTCTAAAAAAAGTGGTTTTAGTCCTTAAAGTATTTTATCATTACCTATTTTATGATTTTATGATTAACAAGACTCTGAGATAGAATCAAAGACAAAATTTTCATTAAATTTATGCAGCTTAATTCTTAAGTCATGTATATTTTAGTTATTTAAATTATTTTTTACATCATAGGTTTTTGAAAAATCATAGCTATTGTTAGATTTTTCAAAAGTTTAATCAATTTCATCAATATTTTTCCTGTTTAATAATTTCATTTTTGACTGTTGTAAATGTTACTCGTCTCCACCACTTTTGTTAAATCTAGATTTTATAAAAACTTAGCTATTTATCTCATTTTATTAAAAGGAAAAAAAGCTTTTTTGTCCTTCTAAATTATTTTTTTCATCATAATCACTTTTATTTAGCATTTTTTTACAGCTTAAAATTTTTTTTTATGTGCTTGGTAATTAATTATTAGCATTTTATTTTTTTTATATAAATTATTCATTAAAATGCTATTGCTACTTCAAGCTATATTCTAGGAATTAAATTAATAGCTCTATTGGGCTTTGGACCTAATATATTTGAAATTTTCCGTATTTAACAATAAATATTATAATAGAAGCACATAATATAATAAATTCTATTAAAAGAGGTATTTTTATAATATTTACATCTAATATATTAAATAATTTCAAAGAATCACTAGCGTCATTCATCACTTTAGCAGTAAGTATAATTGCATTAGAATAGGGTTATTAAGTTTTATATTTTATAATTTAGCTATTTACAGGATAAACTAAACTTATCCTTTTTAAAATAATAAAATTGAATGAGATAAAATATTTAAATTTTTAATTACTTCTTTATGCCTTATCTTGTCCAATATTAGTATAAATTGTCTGTATTTATTTCTCCTAAGATAGAATAGTTTCCTTTTTAAATGAATACCACAGTTTAATTTAGCAATTATGAGAAGTTTTATTTCTCAGCATTGCAAACTTCAATCTCAGCTTGATCACATTTGGTTTTATTTTAAAATTCTAAGTCTACCCAAGATGTAAGATTCGAGCCGATAAGCTAAGGATGATAGAAGACCTATTCATATTGTAATTGTATTATTATTTTAAATACCATCATACATTTTTTATAAATTAAAATAAAATAAATAAAGATTTTTATATACTGTATTGTTGAATTCGTGAAATAAAACAGAGTATGAGTTTTCACTAATCGAGGATTTAAAGAGCTCTACAAATAAGCTCATCTCTAAATCAATACTATTGACAGATACAAACTCTGAATCATTAGTTATTTAGCTTGAAATAGTCATTTCTAAGTTTCCTTCTATTGCATCAATGTAGGGTTCATAAAAAAAGTATCCTATATAGCATGTTTAATTGCTGTTTTCTAAATAAATACTGATGTTAAATGAATAAATACCTTCATGCTATTATGCATATTTATACCATGATCGACACCTAGGATCGAATGGTTCTTCAAAATTATCTTCAAAACATTTTTCATAACCTGAGTTAGTAAAGTTCTCATATCTTTTGATGATTTAAATATAATTCATAAATATTTGTAATAAGAAGAATACCTGGATGGAATATGTGCTAAAATAGATGTTGTGTCTGAATTATAAAATGTTTATATTTTTAACAGCTCATTGTTAAAAGAAGCTAAAATAGCTGCTCTTCCATAGTAAGAAATAAACTCATTCTAATAATTTAAAAAATATATTGAATATAATTTCTTCTAATATTTCTTACCATTACAATAAAATCTTATTGCTGAGGAGTTAGTTTGCCAAATTAAAAAGTTTCTCTCACAAAATACAAATCAAGATAAAATATACTCTGCTTTAGCTTCTCATATATTTCTTGAGGACATTGATTAAATACTAGTTCTCTATAAGAGCATTTTAAAAATCTAGAAGAAGGATTTGCTAAAATGAGAGAATATTAAAGTAATAAAATAATTTTAAAAATTTACTTCTTATTATTTTTTTGTAATATTTTTAGATTAAGTTGTTTGTTATAACCAAATGGAGCTAGATCTATTAAAAATTTAAATAAAATTTATTTCACATTACTTGAAAACTAATGTTATGTATCAAGTAGAAACTCATCATGATACTTTAAAATTATACTTAAGTGAAGCTACGCTGCTCTATGTATTACATAGAAAGGACAGAAGTATACAAAATTTACTTTTAAGTTGAGTCAATCCATAATAAACTATCTTATTCCCTATTTTAGTAAATTATTTTTTTAAATCATGATCAATTATTGTAAAATTTTAATTATTCTACTTTGCATTAATCTTTCTTTAATGTAGAAAGTAGAATTCTAATATATAAGAATTTTTATTTTAAAGTCTACCATTAATCTAAAGCATGCCAAAGACTTTAGTAAAATATGCTTAGTACAAATGCTACTCCAGTTATCAAAGGAATAGAAACAGTGACTATTAGTCTAATTATCAAAAACCTCATTTGTTGATCTACTACTTAATTTATTATAATATTTAATTTTTTTGTTAATTAAAAGAAAAGACTACCTTTAGCTTTTTTTATAATATTTTCCAATCAATAAACAGAAAGATACCATACAAATAAATAGTGTAAAATATTTATATATTAGAAAAAAAATATATTTAAATGATCTAATTGATAAAAATTATATTGCACTAAAAATTAAGAAGCATACTAAATATTTTAACATAAAATTGATATTCTTTGCATTTATTAATTATTTTTAACATTTTTTGTTCTTCTAAAGAAGGTTAATCTTTTTAAATTTTTTTTCTCTTAGCTTACTTTTGTAATTTAAAAATAACAATTTAACCCTAAATTTTATATTGTTGGACTTTTGTTGGACAAATAAATATTTAACTGTACTTTTAGCTAATTAAATAAATTTTTAAAAAAAATACCTTTCTGATAAAATTAATTGAGATAAAATTTTATAAAATTTATTTTAAAAAAAAACCTTCTTACTTAAGTTAAATTTTATGAAATAAATATATAAATATAATAAGTTTGTTTGTACTTAATATACAAATTATAGATAAGTAATAAAATCAGTAATTATTTAAGATTGTCATGAATTCATATTCTGGGTTCAGAATTTCAGTATTTCTAACCTTATTTAATTTTGTGATCAATTTGCTTTCTTCAAAAAATAACTAGTAATTGATAAAGTCAGATTAAAAGAAGTCTTATTGCTTATGATCTATAACTGATTGGTAGTCTTTTAAATGAAGTACTGTGGGTTTTTCTAGTTTTAAAATCTTTTATAAATTGATAAAACTTTTTTTTATTATCAAATCATTTTAAATCTATTAATCTGAAGTTTATAAAATGATTATTTTTTTTCTTTGATTTAGATCATTCTACTTAATGATCTAATAATGTTTTTGCAATTCTTTGTAACTTTTGTTTTTGTTATTATATTTCATATTAAGCTTAAATATTTCATCTAGTTAAACTAATTATGCCTCTTTTAAATCATACACATGATCTAAAGCTTAATTTATTGCTTAAATCCAATCTAGTTTTTTTAGATCCTAATTTTAACCTAAAGCTGTACTAAGACCAATTTTTTTTATTGAGCTTAACATTAGTTACCAGTGGTGATCACTATTTATCTGTGTATATGGTAATAAAACATCAAGCTCCTGATTGAAAATGATAATTTAAATTCTATCATTTTTTTTGAAGAAATTTGATTTTTTAATGTTTTCAAGGCAGGACTCTGATATAATATATGAAGATATTGAGTTTAACTGTATCATATAAACTAAATCGATTGGTGTATTGCTGCCAAAATTGTCAAATTATTCATCTAACAAGTTTTATTATATACATATCTCATTAAATAAGTGTTTTAGGTTTATAATAACTTTTTATCTGAAAAAAGGATTAAAATGTGTGCCTTCTTCTAAACTTTAAGTAAAATACTCTAGAGCTTGTTTATAATTTTTGTTTTACTTTTCAATAATACCTGATAAAAATTTTTGTTTTGTTTTTAGCAGTTCGATGATTATGTTTTTTGTTTTAATTTATTCAAGATATTTCTTATCTTTAGCTTTACTGCTGTAACTGTTGGTGCATTCTATATTGTTTACATAGATATCAAGCAGAGCGTTTGCCTTTTCAAAGTATTAATCAACTTAATGAGTCTACTTTAGATAGATAAAAATCTCAATCATTTCTTAATACAAAAATATTAAAAAGACATCTTAGAAAGGGCTTTTTTAATAAAAATTGTAAGTAATTTTTTATACTACTTTGAACAATCTGATTGACTTCAACATTAAATATTTGATTGAAGACTTCTTATTAAGTTAATTTGAAACCTATTACTATTTTTTTTATTTTGATTCAATTTCCTCTTAGGCTAATTCTAGGGATTATTATTTTATTGAGTGTGCGTATGATAATATTCTCTTGCAAAATATGAAGAGCTAGTCTTTCTAATCCTCTAACATATTTACAAACATATTTTCATTTATCTAGTCTAAGCTATCTATTCCTATAAGCTGTAGACTTTACATGACTGACGCTTCAAAATACTCACATGATTACTCATATTCATTTTTCAAAAGGTAAATTATTCCCAGATTAAAATAGCAACGACTAAGTCCAGTCAAATTTTAAAGACTTTGAAATGTACTTTTAGCCCTTGAAAAATGGAAAAGAGTTTTCATAGAATCCTGTTCATCCTAAGAGTATGCTTGAATCTAATAATTTATAACACCTTCTAGCATTTAAAATGTTTTTTTGATGATTTTCATTTCTAAGAAAAGGGGTTTTAAACCTGACAGAATTTTAGATTATCCATTTTCTTTTTCTTAAATTTAGTCTAACTATTAAAGTAAATTGAAGTCAGCAGTCATTCTAGTGGTATTTGTTGATCTCGTCATCATATAAGATTCATTATTTATTGACTGATTCATCAAGCCTTGCTATGACCTGTCAATAGAATCATTCATAGAATCTCTATTTTTACTAATGCTCCGATTATAATAATTATTGTTACTATTATTTAATTATTAGGTAAACACTTTACTCTCATTTAAGAAGTCTTTCTTAAATTAACTTTAATGCATTTTGCTTGTATTTTCTTAAATTTCATCTTAATTTAAACTCTTCTGTCTTAAAAGAGCGTTTGATTAATCTAATTAATTACTTTACTTGTCATATTGCTAAAATGCAAACATTTACTTAGATTTATTTTAAAAGTTTAAGCTGTAGGACAAGTCTTGAGATACATTTTTATTTTTTATTTAACTATTATTTAGTTTGCTAAAGTTAAAGTTAAAGTTAACTTTTGGCGAATTACCTGTTAGTTATCTTGTATATAAATTTGATTTTTGTTTATCAATTGTTTCGTTTTTCTCTTTAATAGGATTTCTATATTATTATTATTCCATTAAACTCTTTTACAAAAATAAAATCAGCAATTCAATAGGATATTGTATTTAGTAAATTTAAAAATGCCCATAGTTAATTATAAAAATGAATATTAGACAGCTGAGCACTATAAACTCTACAATAAGAGGAATCTTAATTAAATTTGCATTTAATACATTAAATAATCTCAAAGAGTCACTGCCATCAACTAATACTCTTGCGGTAAGTATTATAGAGAACGAATAAGGTTATTATGTTGGATATTTGGTTATTTAGCTTCTTATCGGATAAACTAAGCTTATTCTTTTTTTTAAATCAATATAAAAGATAAATCTTTGAGTGAATAATAAAAATAAAAATTACAAATTAACACCGTATCTTGACCAATACTGATATAAGCCTTAAGTGTTTATTTATTCCTCAATTGAATAATTTAATGTTTGAATGAAATTAACTGTTTGATCTAACTATTGAGCAAAACTTTATTTTTCAAGGTTGCATTACTCTAAAGCCTGTTCTCCTATACAATTAGTAGTTATATTCTAAAATTCTAAGTCTCCCCATGATATCACATCTGATGCATTGAGCAAGGGATGATAAAATATCTATTATATTTGAAACAAATATTAATAATTTATTATTTTGTGTTGCTTTTTTTTTAAATTTATTATTATTTTTACTTAAAATGTTTTTTTGTTAATAGTTAGTGTATTTAAATCTTTAATATTAACATGTTTTAAGAATTAATTAATCAAGTAATTATTTATTTCCAAAATGTTATGAAACCAATTAATTAAAATTAATCAGGTAATTAATTATTTTCAAAATGTTATGAAAACAATTAATTACCCAGTAAATAAAAGTCAAAAATCAAATTATTATTATAAAGATCAATCAGTTCAAAATAAAATTTGCTTAATTTGTCACATCATTAAAATTATTTATACCAAACTGTGAAAAAAAAGTGTTTACTTTGTTTGAAACAATATTTATTTTTACAATAGTAAAAGCTCTTTTCAGATATAATTATCAAAAAGTTAATTCTAAGAAAGAATTTATAAAATTTTATTTTATTAAACTAAATTTATAAATTTAATAAGCCAAAAAAATATTTTAAAAGAATAGGAAAGAAACGCATACCGTATTGTTGAACTCGTGAAAAAGCACAGAATAAGCATTTTAAGATTGAGTAGCTTTGAAAATTTCAATAATTGAATTCATTTCATAATCTATACTGCTAACAGATTTAAATTCTTATTTGTAATAAATTCGTGAAGATAGAGTCATTTCTAAGTTTCCCTCTATAGCATCTAAATAGGGCTCATAAAAAAAGTAACCTATTTCAAAAATAATTTTCTTTAATATATAATTGGTTGATAATATTTTATTATACCTTCGTGCTAATTAGCATATTTGTACCATGATCTGCATCTTGGATCATAAGGTTCAATAAAGTCAGTGCCTAAACAAGTCTAATAAGTTGAGGCTGTAAAGTTTTAATACCTATTCAATTAAAGAATTTTTACTTAGCTTTTGACTAAATTTTTAGTTACCTGGATGGTTAGTGAGCCATAATCGACGTAGTATCTGCATTATAAAGAGTTTATATTTTTAAAAGTTCTTGAGAAATAGAAGCAAGTATAGCTGCTCTACCATAATACGAAATAAATTCATTCTACAATAAAGTTTTAAATAAGTATTGATAACTATCAAATATATTTGTAATTAATTACCATAACTATGAACTCTTACTGCTATATGGTGAGATTGTTAAAATTAAAACCTTCTCTGATATAATACAAATCCACATAAAAAATACTTTAGCTGAGTTTTGTATAAACATCTTCAGGACATTCATTGAATATTAGTTCTCTATATGAGCATTTGAGAAACTTAGCATTTGGATTGACTAGTTTTTTATCAAAATTTTAAAAATAATAAATGATAAGATAAATTTTGTATTACTTCTTAATTCTGAGTCATAATATTTTTAAATAATGCTGTTAATGACTACCAAATGCAGCTAAAGCTAATAAAAAGATAAATATATTATTAGCAGAGTGTTATTTTTAAAATAATTATTACTTAATTAAAGCTATATGTCTCTATTAGCTACTGAGAGTATGCAGAATTGTGCAAAATTTATTGTTAAGTTTAATATATCCACTTAACGCTATCATCTTCCCTGATTATTGTTTGAAAATGGTTCAAAAATCAAAGTATATTTTATTATTATTTATTAATTCTACTTTAAAAAGTAAATAGTATCAAAAAAATAATTACCATGTGTTGAGTGCACTCCACAGACTCTAATAAAAAATCAGCAAAACAATAGCCACTCCTACAACTATTGGCACAGACACTGTGATAATCAATCTTATAATGAGTAATTTCATTTTAATATTCTTCTTAGAGGTTTGATCTAAGGATAAGCTTTTTTTATTTTATCAATTGTTTTTTTTTGGTTTAATGAAGTAATTGATTATTTGAGCTATTAACACTTCTAATTAATTTATTTTTTTTACTTTTTTTAATATTATTATGTTTTATTTTATTTTTCCTTATGTAAATAAGTAGAAGTAGCTATTTATTATTTTATTAAAAAATTGGTAAGCCTTTTTCTCATACTTTGAGTATTAATATTATATCACAACAACTTTTTAAGAAACTTCGTAATAAATAATCATGCCTTTTGTTCATTGAGTTTTCATTAATATAATTTATAATATTTTTTATTATAAATTAATAATATAAAATAACAAAAATAATCCTAAAGATAATCACAAAAAACAGAAATAAAAATTTAAATAATAAAAATCATTAAAACAAGTAATAAATAACTTCTAAAATTTAATCTCTCCATAAAAAGTTAATTCTTTTCTTCTAAAATTTAATAGCAATAAAATCAAAATAAATTTTCTACTTATGCTAATAAAGATCGCAAAATTTTTAGAAAAATAATACTTTCTTTAGAATTATAATTTCTGTTCTTAATTAATAAAATTTCGCTCTTTATCAAAATATACTGTTTAAAATTAGAGTAATTCTAAATCAAGTTATTAATAGCTTGCTTAGCTTATTGATCAAACATGTGGTAAACTGCAATTTTCCTAATAATGGAATAATATTTTTTTTGGTAACATGATTGATTTTTATGACTCAAAAACTCAAAGATTAAAAATGAAGAAAAAGAATAGAGAGTATTTTAAATATATCTAAAAATTCCTAGCAGACTTTTCAGACAATGAAGGTTCAGAAAAGAATGTAATATATTCGAGGAGCTCTTGATTTGATAATATTATTACCCTCTCTATATTATAATAGTATTTTATATCTAGATAAATTCTTAATAATTAATATAAAATAATTAGATATATCAGTACTTGCATTTATTTATGTTTTTATTGATGAAAAATAATCAAAAATAATTGATTATTATTTATTCTTGTAGGAATTGATTCAATTTTTTATTTTGTATTAAAGTTACTTTGTATTTTCTTAAGTTTTATATTTGTCTATTAATATAGAGGAGATACAATCTTGTTTGTTATCTTACTGATTATTATCGTTAAACATTACCAATAAAACTTTAATAATTATAATTTAGATTTTTAGCCTTTAGCTTACGCCATTTCTGATAAATTAAATTTTTATAGTAAAATAATTTTTTCTATTTTTAACCGAAAATTCTTTGTAATTTTTTTTCAAAAATTAAATTTGCCAAATATATTTTAAATATTTTTCTTCTCAATATATTGATTTTAGGAGATTACAAACAAAATCTGATTGGTCATTTTAAAATTAATACTATTAGATTAGAAAATTAGGTTAAATAAAATAATTTTAATCAATGATCATTTGGTTCCAAAAAGTATCGCCTTGATAGAATTGATATATTGAATCTTTTATTTTTAAAAAGCTTAATAATTGGTTATACAATAATAAACAATTAATATAAATTACACTGATATGATTTTTGTGAATAATTAAATGTTTTTTAATAAAAATCCTTAAAGTATTTAGTAGAAATTCTTTTTAAGATGAATAGAATACATTTGCTGAGTAAAAAGGTAGAAAATTACACTACTTTTTCCAAAATTTTCATTAAATTCAATAAGAACTAATTAAATTTTAATTAATTTATATTTTAATTGTATTAATAGGATATATAATCATAGACAACGTTTGTCAAACATTCAAAAGAAAAAAATAATGATAAAAAATCAATAATAACAATTAATAATTATATAAAAGAGGCAAATTTAACTCTTAAGAAATTATTAAAGTATATTTAATTTCTCATTTTTTTAATACAACAAAAAATTCATAAAGCGTTTAGGATATTTAAAAATTCATTAGAAGAATTTAAATTATCTTATTTTCTTAATTAATTTAACTTTTAAATGATCTCTCCATCAGATTATACATGTTAATACAATAAAAATTCAGAATCAAGCTAAATATCATTAGAATCTTAGGCAATTTGATTTACTAAATGATAAACTGTTATTTTTTCAAAAATATTTTAACTTTTTTAAGTGAAGCATTTTTATATTTAAATATTATTCACAATTTCATCTTAATTTGAAAATAAAATAATCACTTATTTGTTCAAATTACTCCTCAATTTTTTCAAATTATATTTAAATTTACTCAAAAATTCTTTTGATTACAAATTTTCATTGTGAAGATTGCAATTTTAAAAAAATAAATTTAGCTTTTATATTTAGATGAGATTAAGATTTATTATATGACTAAGACACTCTTCTAAAGCTTATTGCCAATTTAATTTTTATTCATCTCCTTGTTGGTTTTAAATCATTGACAGAACATTAATTTTGATTGATTCAATTATTACTTTTAAGTGATGGTTGCTCTAAATAGTTATAAGTGGGATAATTGTTTTTAGGCTTTGGTTATAAATTACCACTTAAATTCTATCATTTTATTTTAAAATCTTTGAGAGTTAAATATTTTCTAAAAACTAATCAAATTTTGTATTTTAATTATATGAATCAAGTTAAATAAGCAATATTAAGTCCATATTTTGATAAAAATTAATAATGAATTCGTCAACAAAATTGTACTTCCTTGAAAAATTTTAAAACGATAGAATAAGGTGGAGTATAGCATTTTATCTCTAAAAATAACTAAAATACTATCCTTCTTCTAAACTTTATACAAAGTATTCAATTGCTTGGATGTAATTTGACTAAAAATACTTCAACTTACCATGTAGAAAAATTAATTTTGCCTTAAAGATTTCAAAAACCATAAAATTAATTTCCTTCTTATCAGTATTTTTTATTTCTTTTGAGATGGAAAGAGATAAATCTTTTTCAATAATTTCATACTCTTAATCAAATTTTTTATCACTAAAAAATTAAAATTGCTACATATTTTTATTGTGCTTAGATTTCAATTAGTCGATTAAAATTGTTGTTTTATCAAAGTAATATTAAATTTCCTTTATTTAGTTAATATGATCAATGTGGATCAATATTTCAATTATTTCTAAATTAATAAATACTTGAAATAATTCTGTATTTTAGCTTGGGATTTTCATTAAATTTTCTAAAATTCTGAAATTTTTGATTGAATTCATAAGAATATTTTGCAAACTTTGATGATTATCTTGATCAATTTTATTAATATTAAATAATCTATTTGAATTATTAGATTGAAAACAGAAGAAAAATTATTATTTTTCATAAATTTGTTCAAAAGCTTGTTATTTTAAGCTGTAAGCAAGACATAAAATTCTTTTTCTTAAAATAAATAGATGGTCTTCTGAATCAATATCATAAGATAAAGGGAGCTTATTTTATTTTAATTTTTTATAATCAATACCTAGGATTGACAAGTTAAGTTAAATTGCTGATAAAAAATATTCTTATGTTACTTCATAATCTTTTTTGAGTAGATAAATGATACCAAGATTAAAATAGCAACGACTGAGACCATTTTGATTTTATAGTCTTTGAAATGTACTTTTTGCTTTAGCTAAATGAAACAGTGAATTCATGATATCTCCAGAGTTTTAAGTTTGAGCATCAATTGAATAATTTATCAGGCTTTCTAAATTTTAAAAAGTTTCTTTTATGATTTTCATTTCTAAGAACAAAGGTTCCAATTCATCAAGTATTTTACTATTTTAATCTTTTTCTTGAAATTATTCTTATGCAATAATTTGCATTTAAGTCTAATATGTTAATCTATTACTACTTTTTTAGCTTTTATAGATATTTGATTAACTTAGATCTTCTTTTTTGTCTTAGCAACTAGATTAAAAATTTTAGTATTAGGCTTTTGAATCTCTTAAAATCTTTTAAAATGATTATTTTACGCTTTTGCTTGCTTAATTAATTTCATACTTTTTTAAAGAGAAACTATTTTCTTTTGATTAAAGGAGTATTAATTAGTTATCTGTTTCCTAAAAATAACTCTATTTTTAATCAACAATACTTTTTATTTATATCTAATGCTTACTTTAATAATTTGAGTATTTTTTTGCTTAAGTTTACTTTAGAGTATCCTCGTCATAAGGGTATGGAGAGGAAACACTTTAACTATCATTATTTTTAGATTTTGATTAGCGAGGACAAAAAATTGATAAATTATTCTACTTTAATTTGCTTTTTTAAGCTTCTGAAAATTTAGAACTAAATGTTTCTATTTTTTTTAATTATTTTTAAGTTTGAGTTTAACTTTGTAAAATTAAGCTTTCTTTTAAAAATAAAGTTAAAATATCTATAGGACGTTAGACTTAAAATACCAAAAACTATCCATATTTAATTAAAAATAGGGTTATAAGTAAGCAAACTAAGATAAATTCAATCATCAGAGGTATTTTAATTGAATTAGTATTTATTAATTTAGATAAAATAAATTAGTCACTTATATCTTCAAGAGCTCTAGCTGTCAGAATAATTGAAAATGAATAGGGCTGCTGAGTTTTATATTTAGTGATTTTACTCAACAACGGGAATACCAAACTAATTCTAAAAAAAGTTTAACTTTTAACATGCTCTCTTGATAAAAAATATTTACTTTTTAGAGCCAAATTTAGACCATTACTGATATAATTAGTCTAAATTATTCTAATAATTGATAGAATAATTTCCAGATTTAATAAAATTGATAGTTTATTGTAATTGAGTACTGAAATATTACTTTTCTTCACTACATTCAGCTAAATCTATGTTGGTTACACATTCTTTAGTTATATTTTAAAATTCGAAGTCTTACCAGGATTACAAAATAGCGTCTTTTAGTTATGGATGATAAAATAGCTTTTAATTAAATTTAACAATTTTTTTCAGTTAATATTATTAGGAATTAAATTCTTAGTCAATTTTATATATTAAAATTAAGTATGTTTTTTTATATTACATAAGAGTACTTGAAATTTTTTTCAAAACTCAAAAAACTCTTCAAATTATAAAAATTGGAAGAATCAGGTCTTTATTGAATTTAAATAGTGCTAATATTTAGAAATTTTTGAGAAATTACAATTTGTTGCAGTTTACTTTTTTAATTACTTTTTAAAAGATGAAAATACTATTGAAATTAAAAAGATATAAGTATGAACTTGTAAATTTGAATATTCTTTTAAAAAAAGGACTAGTTTTGTTTTTATATAAATTAATTATTATTAAAAGAAAATAAGTTACTGTGCTATTATACTCATGAAATAAAACTGAATATTAGTTTGGAGAATTAACAAATAGCTAAATCAGATTAGTCATATCAAAATCCATGCTATTTACTGACTAAAAAATTAAGCCATTTTTCACTTAACTTGATAAAGTCATCTTTAGTGTAAATGAAATAGGATCTATGTAAGGCATATAAAAAAAGTAACCTTTTATATATTAAAAGTAGAAGTAATTTTTTTTGTTTGTAACCTCTTAATTTTAGATTCTTTTGCAAATAATCAATGTAATAAAAATATACCTTCATTCTTTTAAGCAAATTAGTACCAAGGCCTACATCTAGGATCATATGGTTCTAAAAATCCAGGTCCCATGCAATTTAGATATGAAGAATCTGTTATATTTATGAAGCTTAAAAATAAATTAGAAATATAATTACAATTTTGTTTATTTGTTTGAATATCAAATTACTTAGAAGGTATTCTAGTCAATACTGAAGTAGCATCTGAGTTATAAATCATTGATAATTATAAGAGCCCTTGCAATTAATACTAATAATACACACTTTTTGAGTAAAAAGATAGGTAGTCATTCTATGATTAATAAAAATCTTAAATTTTGAAAAATAAAAGAAAACATTTTTTACCATCAATATAAATTCTTACTACTATTGAGATAGAAGATCAAATTTAAATACTTATCTTACAAAATATAAGTCTGTGTAGTATTAACTTTCATTCATTAACTTTTAAGTATTGGTAGAACATTGTCCAAAAACCAATTCTCTATAAGAGCAAATAGTAAATGAAGCTTTTGTGTTAACTAAAAAATATTTAATTTAAGAATGAAGGTGTGTAAAGGAACCTGCTATGTGCTGTGTGTTAAATTTTTCTATTAATCTATTTATCACAATCATTTATAGCTATAACTTTTTTAATATAAATAAATATATGCTAAATTAATTAATAGTTATGATACTTTAAAGCTATAAATAATGAGATTTTTAAAAATAAATACTTAATTGAAGCTATATTCTTCTAAAATTTGTTGCGATAGTAGCTAATTATAGAGTATTTAGCGTTAATATTAATTAATCCAGTTAATATTATAGTTTTCCCTTTATTTATACGATTAAGATAATAAGTTTTTAAATCATAATTGCAAAGATAAAAATTTTATGCTGTTATGAAATTCTACTAAATTAAAATAATTTTTATTATATTAATTGTAAATACTTACCAATCTGAAAGAGCACTCATAAGTCTTTTATAAAATATCAACAAACATACTGCAACTCCTATCATGATTGGTATTGATACTGTTACTATGAGTCTGATTATTAGTACTTTCATATAAATTTTTTCCTACTTGTCTTGTTTTAATTAATTTTACAATTTTTAACTAAAAAATTATATCCTCAAATGTATAAATGAAATGTGTTTATTACTTTTTTAAATAAGCACATTTGTAAGCTCTTAATAACCCTCCTTAATAAAAGATTGGGGATCATAAATAATTTAGATTGCCTACTTTCAATAAAATTAATAAAATGCCTGTTAAGATACTGCAACTCCTATTATTGTTGTTATTGATACTATTAACTTGATGATTATGCCTTCATATTTCATATTCTTTTATTTTTCTAATTAATTATTATTATTAGCTTTTAATCTAAAAATTATTACACTGAATTTGGTAATAAAAAAAACGAATCATTAATTATATTTGTTTTATTTTAATAAAAGTAAAAAGTAATAAAATAACAAATTAGAAAATCATACTTTATTATTTGAATGCCGTTAATAAATATTCTTTAATAAAAAAATCAAAGCTATTTTTAACAAGAATAAAATATAAAAAGATAAAATAGGAAGACAATAAATGATTAAAATATATTCTTTAATAAATGAGATTAACTTCTTATCTTATCTCAGTGTTGTAATTGTTTCTATTATTTATTATAAACTAACATCTATAGCTTATTATTTAAAAATAGTTTTCTAAAATTTTAATAGAGCTATTTCAAAGTATAAAATAAATAATTTCTCAAATATCACAAAAAAATATGTATCTTTTTATTTCATTGAATATTTTATTATTTGATCATGTTTGTATTGTTAAATTTAAACATATTTATTTGTAATAAATAATACATTTTAATATTTCAGTAATTATTCAATATGGCCATAAATTCATATTCGGGATTCAGAATTTCTTAATTTCTAAGCATATTTAGTTTTGTTATTAATTTGTTTTCTTCATGAAATGGATGATATTCTATAAAATTCTCTTGCAAATAAGTTTATTTGTTGCAATCATTAATTTATTGGTAATCTTTTAAATGTAAAATAAAAGGTTTTTCTAATTTTAAAATTTTTTGTAGATTGATAAAATTTTATTTAATTTTTAGAGTGCTTTGAGTTTATTAATTTGGTGATTATAAAATGATTATTTTTCTTCTTTAATTTAAATGATTTTACTGAATTAACTTAAAAATCTTTTAAAACTCTTATGAGCTTTGATTTTAATTATTTTTATGATATTAATTATTTAGTTTGTAAATTATATTTAGTTTAACTAATTCTGATACTTTAAATTCATAGGTATGATCTAAAGTTTAGTTAATTGCTTAGTTGAAATCTAATTTTTTTAAGTTAGAATTTTAGTTTTAAATTGAATTATTTCGAATTTTTTTTATTGAATTTATTATTAATTACCAGTGATGGTCACTTTGTATCTTAGTAAATGGCAAAAAAACATTTAGTTCTTAATTAAAAAATATGATTTAAATTCTATCATTTTTTTTGAAGAAATTCGATTTTTTAATATTCTCCAAAAATTATTCTGCTTTTAAAAACGATGATATAGAGTTTAATTGAATTACGAACACTAAATCAATAGGTGTTTCACAGTCGAAGTTATCGAATTGTTCATCTATAATGCTTTTTTGCAAGCAAAGCTCATTAAACAGGCATTTTAAGTTTCTAATAACCTATTATCTCAACAAAGGATTGAAGTGTGTTCCATCTTCTAAGCTTTAAGTTAAATACTCAATAGCTTGTTTATAGTTTTTATTTTATTTTTCAATAAGACCTGATAAAAACTTTTATTTTGTTTTAAGTAATTCTATTATTATGCCTTTTGTTTTTAATTATTCAAGATATTTTTAGTCTTAGGCTCTACTGTTTTAAATATTATTATTATCTAAATTATATGAATATATATCTAGTAAGGCATTTGCTTTTTCAAAATATTTATCGATTTCACTTGTTTTTTTAAGATAGATGAATAGCTCAATCATTTCTTAAAATAAGAAAATTAGAAAAACATCTTAGAAAGGGGTTTTTTTTAAATTGCAGAAGAAAATTTTTTCCACAGTCTTGAATGTTTGTATAGACTTATACATTAGATATTTTATTGAAGGATTTAAATAAAGTGAGTTTTAAACCAAATATAAATCTTGTATTTATGTTTTATTTTAATTTTATGCTAATTATATTGAATATTATTTTATGGTATATGAGATTATTCTTTTACAAAATATAAATATTTAATCTTTTTAAATATTCAAGAAAATATTTTCGTTAATCTAATCCAAAGATTCTAATCCTATGAGCTATAAACTTTGCATGATTGATGCCTCGAAATGCTCTATTGATTATTCATATTCGTTTTTTAAAAGATAAATAATACCCAGGTTAAAATAGCAACGACTAAGTCCTGTTTAATTTTAAAGACTTTAAAATATACTTTTAGCCTTCGAAAAATGGAAGAGAGTTTTTATAGCATCTTATTAATCGTTAGAATATGCTTAAATCTAATAATTTATAACACCTTCAAGCATTTAAAATGTTTTTTTGATAATTTTCATTTCCAAGAAAAGAGGTTTTAATCCAGAAAGAATTTTAGATTACCCATTTTCTTTTTATTCAATTTATTCTATTTTAGATAAAATATCTAAATTAGTCATTATTCTCGTAGGATGTGTTGATCGTGTAATTAGATGAGAATCTGATAATTACTAATTTACAAATTTTTTAGATCTATCAAAAGAATTTTCTAAAGAATCTCTATTTTTACTTTTGTTTAAATTATTACTACTATTCAGATTAATTTATTATTAATATTATTTTGTTAATAATTTACTCTCATTAAACAAGTCTCTCTTAAATTAACTTTAATTTAATCTATTAGACATGTCTTGGATTTCATCTTAATTTAAAGTTCTTTCTCTTAATTGAATATGAGAATGATCTAGTTAATTTGTTAACATGTCAATTTGCTAAAAAGTAAACATTTACTTAGTTTTATTTAATTGGCTAGTATTTATTATTTAATAATCATTGTGCTATATCTTACTTTTTATTTAACTATTCATTAATTTACTTGGATTTTTACTGAAAATGTATGAATTATCTGTATTTATATTTTTAGTAAATAAATTAGATTTCACTTTATCATTTCCTTCACTTTTGAAGTTTGTTGGATTTTAGTATTATTGTTATTCCATTAAACTCTTTTATAAAAATATTATTAGTAACTCAATAGGGTATTAAATTTAGTAAATTTAGAACTACCCATAGTTTACTATAAAAACAAGGATAAGGCCACTCAATAAAAAAAACTCAACTATGTGAGGAATCCTAATTGAATTTACATTTAAAACATTAAATAATCTCAATGAACCACTTTGATCAATTAATACTCTAGCAGTAAGAATAATAGAGAACGAATAGGGAGATTACGTTGGATATTTAGTTATTTAACTATTTATTGGATATACCAAGCTAATTCTTTTAAATCAAATAAATAAAAATTGTAAATATAAAAGGTAAAAAATTAAAAATTCACTCCATATCTTGACCAATGCTGATATAAACCATCTATATTAATCTGCTGCTCAATAGAATAGTTTTAAGTCTGTATAAAATCTACTGTGCTATTTAACTATTAAACAAATATTTATTTTTCAATCAAACAAGATTATAAAGCTTAAGCTCCTTGACAGTTTTCAGTTATATTCTGAAATTCTAAATCTCCCCACGATATCACATCTGATGCATTAAGTAAAGGATGATAAAATATCTAATTAAAATTCAAACATACAAATTAATGTAAAATTAATTTATTTTAAATCTATGAGCTTTCATATTTTTAGCTCTAAAAACAAAGTAAGCATTATTCATTAAAATGTATTAAATATTTTTCGATTTCTCAAATCTTAAGAACAGCAAAATTTACTGTGAACTTAATTAAACAAATAAATAAAAATACATTTATTTTTAATGAATAAGTTGTTATGTTTCTTTTGAAAAAAATAGAATGCCTTTTTGGATAATCAATATTTTTAATCTTAAACTTGGTAAATATTTAAGATAGATTGAATATATTTAAATAAATTTAAAAATAAATATGATAAATACTGTATTGTTAAATTCATGAAATAGGACAGAGTAAGCATTCTAGCTTTGTGTAATTTTAAATAAATCAATTATGGAATTCATTTCGTAGTCTATACTACTAACAGATTTAAATTCTGAGTTGTAAATAATTCTTGAAGATAGAGTCATTTCTAAATTTCCCTCTATAGCATCTAAATAAGGCTCATAAAAAAAGTACCCTAATTAAATGATGATATTTAGAAATATATTGTATAGAAATAGAGCAAATATGTATGTATTTATGTACCTTCGTGCTATTTTGCATATTTATACCACGATCTACATCTTGGGTCGTATGGTTCAATAAAATCAGTTCCTAAGCAAGTCTGATAGGTTGAGGCTGTAAAATTTTAATACCTAAGTATGTATATTCAGTTATTATATTAATTTTATTTGAAATTTATTTACCTTGATGGCTAGTGAGCCATAATTGACGTAGTGTCTGCATTGTAAAGAGTCTATATTTTCAAAAACTCATGAGAAATAGAAGCAATAATAGCAGCTCTTCCATAATATGAAATAAACTCATTCTTTAATATTATAATAGAGCTTTAATTTATAATTAATTATTAAATGATTTAGCATTTACCATAACTATAAACTCTTGTTGCTATTGAGTGAGTTTATTAAAATTAAATCCTTCTCTGATATAGTACAAATCAACATAAAATATACTTTAGTTTAGCTTTGTGTAAATATTTTAAGGACACTAATTAAATATTAATTCTCTATAGGAGCATTTTAGAAATTCAGCGCTTGGATTTACTAATTTTATTTAAAGGTATTAGTTTTGTATAACAAAAAAAGCTTAAATATAGAAGAAATACTTTTTAATTCAGATCCATAATATTTTTAAATTATACTATTGATGACTATAAGATGCAGTTAAAGCTTTTGTTATAAAATATAATATGAGTTTGTTATGATCAAAAACTAGAATTATGAATAATTATTATTTAAAGATTATAATTACTTAATTGAAGCTATAGATCTAAATTAACTACTGAGAATATACAGAATTATATAAAATCTATTATTGATTCTAATTAATCCAATTTAAGCTTTCATCTTCCCTAATGATAATATATTTATAAATAGGTGATCTAAGAAAGATTATTGAGTTATTATTTCAAAAGATTCATTAATTCTACTTTAGAAACTTAAGTATTAAATGATATTTTATTACCACTAATAGAGGGCATACCACAAGCTTTTATAAAAAATCAGCAAAGATAATGCTACTCCTAAGATTATTGGTACTGAGACTGTGATAATTAGCCTAATTACAAGCAAATTCATTTATTTATTTTTTTCTGTACTATGATAAAAAAAATAATTGTTTATGCTTTTAATTAGTTGTTTAAATGCATTTATTGATAAAAATATTAATACTTTATTAAAAAATTACTGCCAATTATAAATAGAAAAAACCACAAAATTAAAACCAGATTAATATTTTAAGTTAATTTAAAGTAATAATTAATTTATCATTTAAGAGATAATTATCTTTGAATATTTTAAAAATATATGATATGTTACTTAAATTTTATTTAATATTAAAAATTCATTTATTTAAACAATATAAATCATTTGTAATAGCACCTATTATAGTTATATACATATAATACATCAACATATATATCAAATTTAATTTTCAGCTGGTAAAATTAATAAAAAAGATAGAGATCATTAATTAAATATTAAAAATTTTACATATATTTATTGAATGTAACATTGCTAAAAAATAATTTAAAATTTATAGTGTAATAAATATTTTGATTATTTCAGAATTCTTTCAGTAATATTCAACTGTTAAATGAATCATAAAGCATTGTTTACTAGAGTTATGAATTCTTTAGAAGAACATAAATAGTCTGTTCTTAGTTAATTCAATTTTTAGATTAGATCTTTATTAAATAATACTGGCTAATATTAGAAAAATTCTGAATCAACCTCACTTAGATCATTATCTAAAATAAATTAATCCATCATGTGATAAATTATAATCTTTTAGAAATTGAATTGAATTTTTTTATCAAAATAGTGTTTTGCATTTATTTTATTTTTATTTTCTGGTTATTTAGAAAATAATATAATAACTTACTTCTTATTTTCCAACATTTTCATGGTGTTTTTGAACATTTCAACATTTTGAAAATTTTTATTAGAATGATTGCTATTATTTAAGGATCTTCCTAATTCTTTTTTAAGTTTGTTTATTTACAATAGATTTAGTTATGTCATTTTGTTAACACATCTTGTTAAAGCTTGTTGCCAATCTAGTTTTTAAATATTTTCTTTGGAATCTTAAATCATTTCATTTGTTCTTGTTTAGAAAGTTTCAATGATGAGTTTAAAGTGATGACAATTTTCAACCTTTGCTAATGGAATAACAGTTTACAATTTTTAGCTAAAAATTATAATCTAAATTCCATCTTTTTTTCTAAAAAATTTAGATTTCTAAATATTTTCAAAAAATTAGTTTAGGCTTGCATTTTAACAAGCCAAGAAATCCAACTAAATAAGTAAAACAAGTTCTATTGGTGTAGATGAGGTCAAAATCAACTCATCAATAAAATCTTATCTTATTGATAGTTTTTAAAATAATATGCAGAGGTAAGTGATTATATTTTGTCTTTAAATTGGGCTGTAAAATTAACCTTCTTCTAAACTTTATGTTAAGTATTCTATAGCAGTTTAGTGATTCTCCTTAAAAAGCTCCAATTTTCCTTATAAAAATGTTAATTTAGATTTCCAGATTTCAAATGCCATGAACTTGATTTCTTATGAAGTGTTATTTTGATTATTTTAAAAGCTGAAAGATAAATCTTCCTCTAACACTACACTTTCATACATATCAAATTTTCTTTCATTTTAATTTTAAAATTATAGCTTTTATTTCAAAAAATTTGGCTAGATTTTGTTAATAATAATCTTAGTTTCATCAATATAAAACTTAATTTCCTTTAATTAATTGATGTGGTCTAAATGAATCAATATTTCTAATATCTCTAAATTTATAAATATTTCAAATAACTTTGAAACATTTTATTTTCGCAGCTTGATTAAATTTTCTATTATTCTGTGGCTATCAAGTGATTTTTTTAAATTATTTTTCAATATTTATTCATTTACATATTTATAATTTTTTAGTTTATCATAAAAGTTATTTGATAAATTAGATTTAATTTAATTATCTATTTGTTATAAAGCAACTTGTTTCAAACTATAGGCAAAGCATAAAATTCTTTTTTTTAACATGAATAGCTAATCTTCTTATTCGATATCATAAGCAAATGTTAGTTATTATAGTTCTACTTATTAATAATCGATACCTAGAAGCATGCAGTTAAATTAAATTGATGATAAAAAATACTCTGAAGCTAATTAATAATTATGCTTAATTAAATAAATTAAGCCAAGATTAAAGTAGCATCGAATAAGCCCATTTTAATTCTATAGCTTTTGAAAAGTGCATTTAGCCTTAGCAAAATGGAATAATCCATTCATGATATCTTGTGGATTTTAAGTTTAGGCATCAATCTAATAATTTATCAAGCTTTCTAAATTCTAGAATGTTTCTTTGATGATTTTCATTTCTAAAAATAAAGGCTCTAATCCCTCAAGTATTTTACTTTATTATTCCTTTTCTTAATTTTATTCTGAATAAATTTAACTCTCCTTTTTTAGACTGTGAGAAGATTTGTCAGTATTTTTTGTTGTTTTTATGGTATCTTTTAAGTTAAAATACTCTTAGTTTTCAAAATTTAGATCAACTTATTAATTTAATTTAGGTGTACTCAAAATGGTCTTTGAAGTTTATTAACAAGTTAACCTTGTTCTACGTTTATCCCTAAAGCTATCTAATTTTGAGGAGAAATCTACCTTTTCTGAATAAATTTAATTCTACTAGTTATCTCTTGTAGCTTTTTCTGAATAATTTAAGGGGTTTTGATTTGTAATAAATATATTTTTCGACATTTATTTTAAAGAATCTAAACTGGTAGGTGAAAATAAATTATTTGCAGTCTCTTCATATTTCAACTTAGGGTTAATAATTTAAATTTGCTTTTTATTTTTATTTGTGTTTTAAGCAAAAAAAGTCTATTTTTCTAATTTTTTAGTTATTTTAGAAACTTGAGTTTAGCGTTATAAGATTAGATTTTTTTTTAAAAACTTGATTAAAATTTCAATAGGATTTTAAACCTAATATATCTAAAATTTGCCATAGTTTATTAAAAAAATAATAATCGTTAAGCTTACTAAAATAAATACGATAATAAGAGGTACTTTAATCCAATTAATATTAATTATGTTGAGCAGATAAAACCTATCGCTTTAATCTTCAATAACGATTGACGTCAATATTATGGAATAAGAGTAAGGCTACTGAGTTTTATATTTAGAAATTTTACTCACTAAAGGGAAGACTAAGCTAATTCTAAAAATAAGAAAAATTAATTCAAGTTACTCTTTTTTAAATATTAATTACTGCTTAACGCCAAATTTTGACCAATATTAATATAACTAATCTAAATTAATCTATTAATTAATAGAATAATTTCCAGATTTAATGAATTATATTGTCTAATTTAACTAGGAGCTGAATACTTATTTTTCTTAGTTACATGCTTCTAACTCACTACTTGTCAGGCAGTTTTTGGTTATATTTTTGAATTCCAAATCTTACCATGATAAAATTCTATCTTCATTAAGCTCAGGGTGGTAAAAAATCTATTCATATAATTTAATATAATAAAGCTATATGATATTTGATTTAAGGAAAAAATATAAAAAACCAGATAGAAATAAATAAAACAGAAAGAATGTAATAAACAAATTACAGTATTATTGAACTCATGAAATAAAACACTATATTAATTTTAAGAGCTTACAAATGATTAGATAAGATCCTTCATATCGAAGGCTATATTTTGTACAGATTAAAATTTTGAATTATATTTCACTTAACTTGCAAGAGTCATCACTAAAGACTATTAGACTATATCTTTATAAGGTTCATAAAAGAAGTAGCCTTATTTAATTAATTTTATAAAAGTTAAAAATATTGTTTGAAAGTACTGTATTTACAAAGCAAATATTATATTTTTTTTAAGCTTACCTTCATTCTTCTATGCATAAGTATACCATGGCCGACATCTTGGATCATATGGCTCTAAATAACCATCTCCTAAACAATGTTAGTAAACTGAATTTGTTACATTTTCAGATCTTAAAAATTTATTAGATTAGAAGTAAAAATGTAAGTAAATATTTACGATGATGGAACTCTAGACATTACTGATGTGGTATCAGCGTTTAAAATCATCATTAATTAAAATATCCCTTGCCTTTTATTGTAATATATACTTCTCGAGTAAAAAGATAGATAATTATTCTATTATTTATAAAAATCTATTTAAAAATCATCAAAAATAATACTAAAATACCATCAAGATAAAACTTTGCTGCTGCTATGTGAGAAGGTCAAATCGGAATTTTTCTCTAACAAAATACATATCTACAAAAAAGGCACTCTAATTGAATTAACTATAAACATTAGGAGAACACTAATTGAATAAGAATTCTCTGAAAGAACAAACTGTAAACTGAGTTTTTGTGTTTACTTTTAATAATTAATATTTATTCTGAAATACATTAAATAAGGTTTAAGATCAGGAAAAAAAAAAAAATTACTCTATATTTTTTTATTATTATATCTATCTATCAATTTATTCATAACAATTAACTATATCTGAATCTTTTTATAGTAAAAAATATTTTGCATCCATTTTAGAAGATGAATATTTGAAAATAAATGAAATGAGGAAATTGTAAATACTTAATTAAAACTATATTCTTCAATAATTAACTTAGAATGCAGTTAATTGTAAAGTCTTTATTAGTATGACTACTTTATCCACTTGATACTCTCAGATTCCCTTATTTAAAAAAAATAAACAATATCAAAGGAAATGAAATAGTATTAATTTTAAATTATTCTTAAGCTTATAATTAATTACCATGATAATAGTGCACTCATCACATTTTTATAAAATAAAATCAAAGAAATTGCAACACCTATTATTACTGGTATTGATACTGTAAAAATAAGTCTAATAATTAGCTTCTTCATTTGTTTTCTTTTAATCTTCCTTTTTTATTTTTTGGAGTTCTCTATTATTTTACAGCTTTTTTTTATTTTAACAAATCTTATCTTACTCACTGATTTTGTTCTAATTAATTGTAAATATCTTTGTTTTTTTCTTCTTGTATATATAACTAAATTTTATTGAAATAACCTCATCGATCCTTGGTTAGTTAATTAATATCAAATATTGATTAATTAATTAAAAAAGAGTGATGTCATGTTGTGCAAAATATATTAGTAATATCTAAAATTGTGGTATAATTTATTTTCCTTTCTATTTAATAAAAATTAAAGAATTTATATTTTTAATAATCTAACTTAATTTAAATTATCAGTCAATTTTTTTTGTTTTTAAATTAATATCATCAATTTTTAAGAAGTTATCAAATAAATCTAATTTACTGGTACTATCATTAAACGATTGCAGATTTTATTTTTAATCAATTTAAACTAAATTAATAAATCATTAATTGATTACATTTCAATTTAAAATCATTATTATTTTTTTTGAATTCATAAATAATTAAAAAAATGTATTTTTTTTTTTGATTAAATTATTTAAACATTATATTATATATATTTAATGTAACATCGATTATTGATGGTTCAGTAATAAATAATTAGCAAGTAGAAATAATTATAAATGGGATAAAAATATCACTATTAAAATATTCAAAAATGGTTTATTACAGTAAAAAATTCTTTTTAATCGTTATTATTTTTTTCTCCTCTAATGTTTTTTAATCTAAAAACTAACTACGTTTCATCCATTAAACGCTCATATGTGAATAATTTAGATTATATTTAATAATTTTGGGTATCTTATGAAAATTGATCAATTAAATGAAATACTATCGGCTTTTAAAGTTATAAAATATTTTTTTCAATTTTTAATGGTTATTTAACATCCTGTTAATTGGAGAATAAAATTATTATTTTTTCATTTTTTTTATCTAAGCTTTATTATTTTTATTTTATTTCTTATTATATTCTTTTTAATTTCTCATAGCTACTACTTTAACTAAATTAGTTTTTCATTTTTTTACATGCTTATGAGAGATCTATTAATTATTAGTTATTAAACTCTTATATATATTAAAGAGATTGAACGAGAGCTGATTACCAGCTTAGTTAATTAGCACAGCTATTATTATTATTATTATTATTATTATCATTATTATTTAAAAAGTAATGTTTTATTTAGGTTTATAATGTATTTATAACTAAATTTAAGTGACAATCACTTTGAATAAGAGTAAATGGAACGTATTCTTCAAGTTTTTATTTAAAAATTAAAACTTTTAATCTATCTCCTGGTTGAAGAATTTTAAATTTAACAAAAGATTCCAAACTTTAATCATATATGTAATTATTTTATATTGAATCTATTTATATTAAAAAAGTAAGATCTATATTTGTAGAACTTTGAAAATTTAAAATTTGTTCATCAATAAAATCTTGTTTAAAAGATAATTTCTCAAATAACTCAACAAGATTAAATATAGTTTTTTTTCTTAAGTAAGGACTAAAAAATATTCCTTCTTCTAAGCTCTGCGAAAAATATTCTATCGCTTATAAATATTACTATTTGGCACGTTCAAGATTTCCTAAAATAAATTTTTATCTACTAATCATGATATCTATCATGGTATTTTTTATTTCCTACTTGGATTTGTAAGATTGGTTAATATGATTTAAGTTTTAATTGCTCACATAATCTAAATCATCTTCTACATTCATATTTTAAGTATCTTCACTCAACTTGTATTCTTTTAAGCTTATTATTCCTTTATAACTGCTTTTCGATTTCTAGACTTAAATTTTATTCAGAAAATATTTAGTTTTATCCAAATAATCTAAAATTTGTTTGCTGTAAAATTTTTGATCTAAAGATATCAAAATCTCTATAATTTCTTGATAAACAAATGCTTAAAAAATATCTGAATAACATTTATTTCTATAATTAAATAAATTCTCTACAACTTTAAAAATATCTAAAGCCTTTCTTAAGATTGAACTTATTTTCTCAATTTAATTCACATTTATATCCTCATACTTCTATGAAATACTTTATGTTGAAAAATTCTTCGAAATACACTTTTCAATTCTATCGTAAGACATCTCAAAAGCTATTTGCTTTTAGCAATAGGCAAAAGCAAATATTCTTTTACTAAAAATAATAAGCCAGTCATCCTTATCTCCCTCAAAGTTGAGAAAGCAATTTTCATGTATATGCTTTAAGGAATCTATGCCAAGCAGTGTCACATTTAATTGAACAGAAGATTCAAAGTACTATGAGGCAAGACTATATTCGTTTTTCAAAACATAAATAATACCTAAATTAAAATAACAACGACTTAAGCCTTTCTCATTCTACAATCTTTAAAATGTGCTTTTAGCTTTTGCAAAATGATATAATGTATTCATGTTATCTTCAGAGTTATGAGTATTTGAATCTATTTCATGGTTGATTA
>JH719962.1:255180-331710 GCA_000231845.2 Tetrahymena malaccensis 436
TTTATTTAAAAATATCCATAATTTCCAATAAATACAAATACTGCTAAGCATATTAAAATGAATTCTATAATCAGTGGTATTTTAATATAATTAATATTCAGTAAGTTAAAAAGCTGAAGACGATCACTTTCATCTTTCAATACTCTGGCCATCAGAATTATAGAATATGAATATGGTTCTTAATTTTGGAACTAGGTGTTTTGACTCTTCAAAGGAAAAATCAAGCTTAGACTTTTAATTTTGTATAAATTTAAATTTCAAATTCAAAAAAAACTAAATTTACTATTTGACACCAAATTTAGTCCACTATTATATCAATTTATCTAAGTTAACCTGTTATTGAATAGAGTAGTTTCCATATTTTATAAAATCTATGCTTTTTTAGATTTACTATGTAAAATTATTTTTTTCTTATAAAACTTTATCATATTCATTTCGAGTTAGATTTTTATCATTGATATTTATAAATTCTAAATCTTGCCATGATATCAACGTTTGGTCTGAAAGAAGAGAGGGATGTGAAAATATCTATATAATAAAAATGATAAATCATCAATTAATTATCATTTATTTTACTGTGTTATTGAATTCATGAAATAAGACAGAATATTGATTTTCCTTTTAAGAAATATTAAACGATTTCACAATATCAATCATATCAAAATCTATACCATTTACAGATTAAAATATATTTTTTTTGTTAACTTAGCTTGAAAGAGTCATCATTAATGTTCCTTCAACAGCATCTCTATAAGGTTCATAAAAAAAGTAACCTATTTTTTTATTTAAATAAGTTATTTTATTTAGAAAAATAAATTACCTTTATGCTCTTATGAATATATATACCATGGCCTGCATCTAGGATCATATGGCTCTATAAAATTATTACCTAAGCAATCTTCGAATTTAACTTTAGTAACATTTTTATAGCTAGTTAAAGTAATTAAGTCAGAGAATTATTACATTTTAATTAAAACACTAATAAAAAATTACTAAGATGGGATTGTAGTGAGTAAAGAAGATGTATCTGCGTTATAAATATTTTATATAACCAGTAAACCTTCACTTAAAGAAGCTAGATAAGCAGCTCTACCATAAAATGAAAGAATATTATTCTATATATTTCAATAAACAAATTAGGAGAATATTATATTAAAATTGTAATAAATTTAAAATAGCCTACCATAAAAATGAAATCCTACTGCTCATGAGTTAAAAGTTCAAATTTGAAAACAGATCTGATGAAATATAAATCAATATATAAAATATTTTTAGAAATTAATTTATAAATATCATCTGAGCACTCATTAAATACTAACTCCCTATATGAGCATCTTACAAACTAAGATTTCTAGTTAGCTATATATATATATATATATATTATTAAATAAAATATAATTCAACTCTTAATTCTATAAATAAAAGTAGAGTATAGATTACCAATAATGTATCCATCATTATACTTAGACAATAAACCATTCATAACAATCAAGTTTATTTACATCTTTTATTAATGAAATAAAGTTAATATTCATCTTCATTTTTTGAATCAGATATTTGTAAATAGTAATAATGTAATAGATTATATAAAACATTACTTGATTGAAGCTATATTATGAAATAATTTGCTCTGAAAGTAAAGAATTATAAAGTATTTGTTGCTGAGTCAAGTTTATCCATGAAGCGGAATCTGCTTCCCTAAAAATTTTGTAAAATTAAATGAAATATTTTTCTAATATTATAACCATTAATCAATCAATAAAAGAATGGATTATTTAGCAAAAAATTTAAAAAAGTAATTTAAATATGTAAAAATGGCGTTTCTTAATTGATATACCATCTATAAAGAGCATCCATAAGGTTCTGGTAGAAGATAATTAAGACTAAGGCTAACCCAATAAAGATAGGCAAAGAAACTGTAATAACTAGTTATAAAATTAAAAGTTTCATCCTAATTTGTCAATTTTGCTAATCTTTGTTTTCAAAAATGTAAATTAAAAATTTTACAATTATGTAAAATATTTGAAGCTCTTGTTTATTTTACAAAAATCAACATTAAAAATAATTAGGATCCATAAGTAAAATTAGTATTTGGTTATATAAATATTAGCTAATTTATTTAATTTTATCAAATATATGTAAACTAATGTACAAAAAACTGAAATTAATAAAGATACTTATTTTATTACCATAAAAATTAAGAGTAAATACTACATCATAATTAATTAATTTATTTTGATATTTCGGTAAATACCTTTAGCATTTAATTTGTAAAAAACAAAAGGAAATATGACAAGTAATTAATTTTATAATCTAACTTTTCAGTATAAAAATAAATTAATTGAAATAAATAAGAAAATATTTAAATTTATGAAAAAATGAAATAGAAGTAATTAAAAAAATAATGAAATTATAAAAAAAATTATAATAAAAATATCAACATAATAAATATTATTTTATGTAATTTTTATTTTCAAAAGCAATTAAAAAACTTATTTTTCAATTAACATTATTTTTAAATTATTATTATTATCGTTACAAATGTAGAAATTTTTAAAAATGTTAAATATTTTATTTAAGATATATTTATTTATTTAAAAATTTTTAAATTCATCATTAAAAAATAAAAAATAATGAGTATTATGAGACGATGTTAATAATTATATCTCATTATGAGAAAATATTTTTCAATATAACTCTAATTTTTATTTTGAGGTTATTTATGAGTTATAATTAATTAGCTCATTAATATTAATAATATGTCATATTAGCTTACCAGATCATAATTACAATATTTTTTATCTAAAATATAGTAATCAACAACACATAAAAAAAAATAAATTATTTTATTTTAGTTTTTGTATTTTATAAAGATTATAAATCGATGTAATTTTTATTTAGATATTATCAACTAACAAAATGTTTTTTTAATTAAATAAAATTATTTTAAAATTACTTTTACTATTTATGATTTATGCATTTGAAATAAATAAATTATTTTTTTTATATATATTTATTATAAATTAGTAAACTGACACAATATTGAAATGATCAAAAATTATTTATAATAGAAAAAAATTCTTTTTAATGATTATTATTTTCTTCTCCTCTAATGTTCTTTAATCTAAAAATTAATTATGTTTCATCGATTAAAGTCTCATAGGTGAACATTTCAGATTAAAATTAATAATCTTGGATATCTAATTAAAACTAATCAATTAAATGAAACACTATAGGTTTTTAAAGTTAGAAAATGCTATTTTCAATTTTCAAAGTTTATTTTACACCTTTTTATCTGGAGAATAAAATTACTACTTTTTTATTTTATTTGGTTATGTTTAATTATTTTTATTTTATATCTTATTGAATTCTTTTTAATTTCTCATAGCTACTATTATAGCTAAGTTTGTTTTTCATTTTTTTACATGTTTAAGAGAGATCTATAATTTATTGGTTATTAAACTCTTATACATTTGAAAGAGACTAAACAAGTGCTGATTACCAACTTAGCTAATTAAAGTCCCTTTTATTACTATTATTATTTAAAACAATGTATTTTTCATGTTTTTATAATGTATTTATAACTAAATTTAGGTGATGATCACTCTAAATTAGGGTAAATGGAATAAATTCATCAAGTTTTTCATTAAAAATTATAACTTTTAATCTGTCGCCAGGTTAAAGAAGTTTAAATTTAATTATTGATTCCATGCAGTAATCAAATAATATATTATTTTATATTGAATCTATTTATAGTAAAAAGGTAAGATCAATGTTTGTACAACTTTGAAAATTTAAAATTTGTTCATCAATAAAATCTTGTTTAAATGACAATTTCTCAAATAATTTAACAAGATTAAATATTGTTTTTTTTCTTAAGGAAGGACTGAAAAACTTTCCCTCTTCTAAGCTCTGTGAAAGATATTCTACAGCTTTTAAATATTATTATTTACCAAGTTCAAGATATCCCAAAAGAAATTTGTGCCTACTATTCATTATATCTGTCATGATATTTGTAATATCTTACTTAGATTTAGAAGGTTAATTAATATAGCTGGTATTTTAATTGCTCAAATACTCTAAATCATCTTCTACTATTATATGCTGAGTATCTTCACTAAGCTTGTATTCATTTAGGGTCATTATTTTATTGTTATTCTTTAATTTCTAGACTTAAATTTTATCCATAAAACATTTGATTTTATCTAAATAAGCTTAAATCTGTTTGCTGTAAAACTTTTGATCTAAATAAATCAAAATTTCTATAATTTCTTGATAAACGAATGCTTGAAAAATATATGAATAACATTTATTTCTATAAGTAAATAAATTCTATACAATTTTAAAAATATCTAAAGCCTTTCTTAAGATTGATCTTATTTTCTCAATTTAATTCACATTTATATCCTCATATTTCTATGAAATACTTTACGTTGAAGAATGCTTCTAAATATCTTTTTCAGCTTTATCGTAAGACATTTCAAAAGCTATTTGTTTTTAACAGTAAGCAAAAGCGAATACTCTTTTACTAAAAATGTTAAGCCAGTTATCCTAATCTCCCTCACAGTTTAGTATAAAATTTCCTTGTATTTGCTTTAAGTTATCTATGCCAAGTAAGGACAAATTTAACTGAACAGAAGATTCAAAGTACTATGAGGCAATACTATATTCATTTTTTAAAACATAAATAATACCTAAATTAAAATAACAACGACTTAAGCCGTTCTCATTTTATAATCTTTAAAATGTGCTTTTAGCTTTTGCAAAATGATATAACGTATTCATGTTATCTTGAGAATTATGAGTATTTGAATCTATTTCATGGTTGATTAGACTTTCTAAATTTTGAAATGACTTTTTGATAATTTTCATTTCTAAAAATAAAGGCTTTAGACCTTGAAGTATTTTATCTTTGTCAACTTCCTTTTTTTTGTCCTAAGAAACCTGACTTTATGAAGTATTTCTGATACTAAATTAAGAATCTTGATAGTTATTTCTATTGCTTTTGTATGTATTTATTCTTTATCTATTTGTGAATTCGTTATTAGAATCAAAATTTTATAACACTTAATTAGAGTTTTTAGTTGAATTTAATCGAGGATTCTACTATGAATAATATCTCTGCCTTTTAGACTTTGTATTAAAGCTATCTAGTTAATCAATGATGTTAGGTTCTTCAATATTTACCCTGCTCAAAAGATTATTTTTTGAAAATAGTAACATAGTTTTTTGTTAATCAATATTTTTATCATTACAAATCAAATTATTTAAATTTAATTGTAAATTATTAAATGTAGTTTAAACAGGAGTTTCAGCATGTGATGGTGAGAATATTGTATTAGTTTGATCTTCATTTTTAAATTTAGTTTGGTTATTATATTAGTTTGATGAAAAATTCTTTTTTCTTTAAAGAGGTTTTTAGAGGTAAGATATATTTATTTACTTTTCATCCTTCTTATTATAAAACTGTATTTAACACTGATGCTATTGCTAAAAACTTTTTTTTAGAAATTATATTAGGATTTCTATGGGTTTTTGTACTTATTTTATTTAAAAGTATCCATAATTTCCAATAAATAAAAACACTGCTAAGCATACTAAAATGAATTCTATAATCAATGGTATTTTGATATAATTAATATTCAGTAAGTTGAAAAGCTGAAGACGATCACTTTCATCTTTCAATACTCTTGCCATAAGAATGATAGAATTAGAATATGGTTCTTAATTTTGGAACTAGGTGTTTTGACTCTTCAAAGGAAAAATTAAGCTAAGACTTTTAATTTTGTAAAAATCTTTATTTCAAATTCATAAAAAAAGCTAAATTTACTATTTGACACCAAATTTAGTCCACTATTATTACAATTAATCTAAGTTAACCTGTTATTGAATAGAGTAGTTTCCATATTTTATAAAATCTATGCTATTTTAGATTTACGATGTAAAATTATTTTTTTCTTACAAAACGTTATCATATTCAATCTAAGTAAAATTTTTATTTGAGATATTTATAAATTCTAAATCTTGCCATTATATTAATGTTTGGTCTGAAAGAAGAGACGGATGTGAAAATATCTAAATAATAAATATGATTAATATTAAATAAAATAATTAATATAAATTAATTTACTGTGTTATTGAATTCATGAAATAAGACTGAGTATTGGTTTTCCTTTTAAGAAATATCAAACGATTTCACAATATCAATCATATCAAAATCTATACTATTTACAGATTAAAATGTATTTTTTTTACGAACTTAACTTGAAAGAGTCATGATTAAAGTTCCTAAAACTGCATCTCTATAAGGTTCATAAAAGTAATAACCTATTTTAATAAGTAAGTAATTGATACTATTTAGAAAATATTTTACCTTTATGCTATCTTGAAAAGATATACCAAGGTCTGCACCTGGGATCAAAGGGCTCTATAAAATCACTACCTAAACAATACTCAAACTAAGAATTTGTAACATTTTTATTGCTATTTAAAGTAAGTAAGTATGAAAATTAATTAAAATTTAATTTAAATGCCAATAATAAATAAATTACGTAGATGGAATCGGATTGAGTAAAGAAGTTGCATCTGAATTATATATACTTTTGATAACCAGCAATCCTTCTTTTAAAGAAGCTAGATAAGAGGCTCTGGCATAAAATGAAAGAACATTATTCTACATATTTGATTTATATGTTAGGAAAATGGTACAAAAATAAACTCAAAATGTAATTTACCATAACAATAAAATTCTACTACTAGTGAGTTAAAAGTTCGAATTTAAACACAGATCTGATGAAATATAAATCAACATACAATTCGTTTATAGAAATCAACTTATAAAGATCATTTGAGCACTCATTAAATACTAACTCCCTATATGAGCATCTTACAAACTAAGATTTTTCATTAGCTATTTAGGTAAATATAATATAATTCACTATTTATTTAGAAATAAAAAGAATATATAAATTACAAATAATTTATCCATCATTATACTTAGATATTAAACCATTCATAACAATCATATTTATTTGCATCTTTTATAAATTAAATAGGATAAATATTATATTCATCATTTTTTGAATTGAAATAAACATTTTTTAAATAAGATGAACTAAATTTTATAAATATGTACTTGATTGAAGCTATATTATGAAATAATCTATTGCGAAAGTAGGGAATTGTATAGTATTTGTTGCTAGGTTAAGTTTATCCATGAAGAGCTATCCTATTCCCTAAAATATTTAATAAAATTTAAGAATTTTTATGATACATTATGATGATTTATTGACAGAATTATTGATAATTTGGTATACTTTTGAATAAATGTAGAGAATAATTTAATGGCATAAAACTCATATTTTTTAATTGGCTTACCATTTATAGAGAGCATCCATAAGGTTTTGGTAGAAAATGATTAAGACTAAGGCAACTCCAATCAAGATTGGTAAAGAAACTGTAATAACTAGTCTTAAAATTAAAAGTTTCATTTCAATTTATATATTTTGCTTATCTTTGTTTTCAAAAATGTAATTAAAAAATATTAAAAAAATCTCTAGATTTTGTTTAATTACAGAAGTCATGAATAAAAATAATTTAAACGCCATGTAACATCTAGTATATAAAATCTAGCTAGTTGATTGATTTTTATCAAAAATGTGTAAACACATACAACAGACTGAAAGTATTATATATAAATACTCCATAATAAAAAGAAGTAGGAATAGGTTATTCAAAATTGATTATATTAATATTTCTATAGTTACAGCTTGCCTTTTGTTTTAATAGAAAAATTAATTATTTTGATACTTAATTATCTAAGAAAAGATAATAATTAGATACATTAGATTTTAGTCAAATTTAATTAAAAATTGAAAACGATACATTAAAAATTAAAAACTGAGCATGATACATCACAAATTTTTAATTAAATAAGTATCATTTTATAAACTATTTTGAACAAATAAAAGTTATTAATTAAAATATCAAAGTAGTATTTTTTAGAAAATTTTATATTTTTACAATAGGTTAAATAAAAACTTCATTTGCTTTTATGAGTACTTATTTTTTTATCAAGCTGCTAAAGTAGTTACACTGAAAAGAATTAGAGCCAAAATATGATGTTACTTACTTAAAGAAAGATATGATTTATCCTATTAATTTTGAAGAAAAAAATAATTTAGTTTGATAAATTATCAAGCTACAATATTTTTCATATTATTTCAAGGCTAGTTTTAATTTGATAAAAATTTATTTTGTTTAGTTTAACTTACTTTAAAACTATTTTTGTATTTTTTTTATTCTAATTTTTTACAATTTTAACAACCTTTATTTACTAAAATTTATTTTTAAAGATGAAATTAGCTTACTTTCATTGATTTTAGAGTAAGATATATCAAATTTAATTAAATTATGATAAGAAAATTCAAAAATTAATTTCACAAAACTTTTTTGTCTGTCCTAATTTGAATTTTGATAGAATCAAATGATTTAATCATTAATTTCAGATCACAAATGCGAATTTTAAATTGTAATTAAGATGATTGTATAATTTCGTAAATTTTTAAAAAAATAATATAAAAAAAGTTAATCTAAAAAAATATGCAGTCAACTGTTCTAACAAAATTACATAAACCGTTGTAATTATATTAAATAAGTTACTAAATAAACTAATTACAAGAGAAAATATAATATTTGAATTTTCAAAGGATTATTAACTTAAAGATTAGGCATTAATAAATATATCATTTTTGATTATAAAATACTCAATTTTCAGTTAAATTAGCAAGTTTTAAATTAAAAAAAATTTCTAATATAGACTTGATTTCTTTTTGTTATTATTTGATTGAAAATTCAATAAATTTGAAATTTTGATAAAAAAAAAAAGGAAAAAGGCACAAAACAAACAAAAGAAATAGAAAATAAGTTTTTGAGGTAATTTTTTATTAAATTTTGATTATTTGGTTAGTCCTAAAAAGTTAATCAGTGGATTATACTGATGAATATTTTATCAATAATTTGAAAAAATAAATTAATTTCCCATAAAATTTACTTTTATACTCAAAGATGTTATTTCTTTCTCTTGTAAAGAGAATCTAAAAATTAATTTAGAAAATTTGGAGCAATACAATAATAAATCAAAATTAGTAATAAACTTTTAGTTAAATATAAAACATATTTAAATATTATGTATATTTTTTATATTAGGGTTATTTTAAAACAAATTTTTAAGTATATTTACATGGTTTTTATGTATCAAAAATGGTTAAGGATGGAAAGGAATTCTTTTTGATAAATATTTATTTCTTCTTCTCTTAATGTTTTTAATCTAATCATTAATTAAGCTTCGCTGATAAAAGGTTCGTAAGAAAATAAGTTAGATTAAATTTTAAAATCTTCTTCTTATACGCAATATGAATCTATCATATGGTAAACAACTGGTTTTTAGATTTAGAAAATGTTCTTTTTAATTATTAATTATTCTTTGATATTCTATTTTTTAGAGAATAAAATTATTACTTTTTTATTTTATTTACTCATATTTAATCTCTTAATTTTGAGTTCTTCTTAAAATTATTATAATTTAATTTAACTTGTGTCTTGATTATATTTGCCATCAATTTTTTATCTTGCTTTATTTAAATCAATAATTTATTGATAATTCATTTTTTAAATACTTTCAAGAGATTGCGTGAGGGCAGATTGCCAGTTTAATTATGTGCAAGTATTTTTCTTGTAATTTTGAATTAGCTACTTGCTATAAGATTAAATAGAATTAATTATAGAGATAAAATGATGCTAGCTCTAGATTAACGTAAATGGTAGGAATTCTTCTAATTTTTCATCAAATATTATTACTTAAATTTTGTCATATGGTCTAAAAAAATTAGATTTAACAAAGTTCTACAAGCAGCAATCAAAACTAAAATTATGCTAAAAAGAACCCATCTAAAGCAGCAATGTAAGATCTATTTTTACAGAATCATCTAGCTTAAGAATTAATTCATCGATGAAATCCTATTTAAAAGATACTTTTTCAAATAGAAAATTCAGATAAAAAATTGTCTTTTTTCTTAAGAGAGAACTATAAAACTTCCCTTCTTCAAAAGTTTAAGTTAGATATTCAATCGCTTAATAATAATTTTCCCTAGTGAGTTCTAAGTATCCCAAAATAAGTTTTTACCTATTGTTAATTACATCTATCATTTTATTTGCTATTTCTTAGCTTACTGTTTATGTATCATTTTAGTTCGTGTTTGAGTTGCTTAAATATTCTACATCTTCTTCATGAATTATTAGATGACTTTCATCACTAAGTTTGTAATCATTCAAGCTTACAGGCCTTTGAACGAATTTAAATTTCTATCGATTAATCTTGCTTAGTAATCTCGCAATTATATGGATATAAATTTGTATCTATTTACAGTAGTTTTTGTGATCTAAATGCATAAAAATCTCTACTATTTCTTGGTAGATATATATTTAAAATATTTCTGAATAGCTTTTACTTCTATAATTAAATAGATTTTAAATTGCATTGAAGGCATCCAATGATTTTTTTAGGAATGATTTTATTTGTTACATTTAATCAGGAGGGGTAAGCTTGTGTTAAAAATTTTTCAAAGAGTTATTTTAAATTAAATAATCTTCTTTCTCTTAATAAATAATTTAAAAAGCAACTTGTTTTTAGCTGTAAGCAAGAGAAAATATTCTTTTGCTAAATATTTAAAGCCATTCCTCCTATTCAGTATCCTATTAAATCGCATATTTCTCTTTTATTTTAAATAACGAGTCTATTCCTAGCAAAGCCATGCTAAGCCAAACGGAAGATTCTAAATACTAAGAAGCAAAACTAAACTCATTTCTTAAAATATAAATTACTCCCAAATTGAAATAGCATCGACTCAATCCATTCTAATTATTGAGACATTAAAATGTATTTTTAGCATTTGCAAAATGTAACAAATTATTCATTTAACCTTATTAATTTTGATTGCTTGCATCAATTTGATAATTGATCAGTCTTTCTAGATTTTAGAACGCTTCTTTAATTATCTGCATTTCTAGAAACAAAGGCTTGAGGCCTTAGAGTATTTTTTCTTTACTTTCATCTTTGCTTTTTTCTTTTTAGTCTTAGGTTATTTAGCTTTAGGAAGTAAATCTGTTACTCAAATTAGATTCTGGTTAATTTTTAAAGCTTCTGAATGAGGAGTTATTTTTTTAAGTATTCGTGCATTAATTGTTTAGTTCTATATTGAAGAGCTATTGGTTGGAGCATTTAAACGAAGTTTAATTTGATCTAAAATTTTGTTGAGAATGATGCCTCTGTTTCTTACTTTTTAAAAAAAAGCTATCTAAACACTCAACTTGAGTATTGTCTTCTATATTAGCTTTACTATTGAGATTAACTTTTGAAAAAAGCTGAATTGTTCTATTTTATTCTAATTTTCTATCAAGCTGATTATATTGATTGAAAAATTATAAGTTATTGAATGTCGCTTAAGAAGGAGATTCATTGTGAACTGGTGAAAGCAAAGTATTTACTTATTCTTCATTTTTAAATTTACTAAAGTTGTTATTCAAGTTAGTTGTGGTATTCCGTTTTCTTAACATCATTTTTTAGATGTTAGAAATATTAAATTTTTCATTTTTTTTAGTGTGAATTTAGATTTGGCATTGATGTTGTTATTAAAGGCTTTTCTTTAAAAATTTAATCAGAATTTCAATAGGTCTCTATACTTGCAATATTTAGAAATATCCATAATTTGCTATAAATAAGAAAATTGCTAAACAAACAATTACTGATTCTACAATTAAAGGGATTTTAATTGTATTTATATTCATGATATTAAATAATTTGAGATCATTGCTTTAATCTTGCATTACTTTAGCAGCAAGGATTATTGAATAAGAATATGGTTATTGAGTATTATACTTTTTAACATGACTCTTAATTGGGCATACCATGCTTATACTTAAATAAAAATAAATATTAACATATTTTTAGAATAAAAAATAAAATAATATTTACTATTTTACTCCAAGCTTAGACCATTTTTAATACAACTAATCAATATTAGCTTGTTCATACATAGAATAATTTCCAGTTTTTATAAAATCTAAAGTTTACTGCAATTTTATATTAAATTTTTGTTTCTCGTTTTTATACGCATCAATTTATTATCCAGCTTAACTTCCATATGCAATGTTTTAAAACTCTAAATCTTCCCATGACGTAATTTAATTATTTGTAAGCAAATGATGATAGAACAACTATTTATAAGTTAAATAATAAGATATTTATTTCCAAAAACTTATTTTTTTACTGTATTATTAAATTCATGAAATAAAACAGAATATTGATTAGCACTCTTATATTTGCTAATATAATCTATGATCATGTTCATATTAAAATCTATACTGTTGACTGATTAAAATTGCCCACTTTTATTTATCTAACTTGAAAGAGTCATAGTTAATGTCCTTTCAAAAGCATCAGAATAAGGCTCATAAAAAAAATAACCTTTTTATTATTTAGATATTTTCTGTTATTCTTCAATGGTAAAAAAAAATACCTTCATTTTATTTAGAAAAAATATACCACTGCCTGCATCTAGGATCAAATGGTTCTGTGTAATTATTTCCTAAGCAATACTCATAATTAGATTTAGACATGTTGAAGTAGCTTTTAAAAATGATTAATAAATATTCGTCTTAATAATATAAATTAGTCTAATTCATAAAAAAGAAAATTGAAGATGAATGAAAATAAATAGAGCACGATTTGTAAAGAAATAATCTTTTAACTTAAAATGTAAATAATTTATTTACTTTGAAGGAATATTTGTTAGTACGGAGGTTGTATCAGAATTATAGATACTTGTTATTAATAATAAATCTTATTTTTATGAATTAAGATATGCTGCTCTAGCATAAAAAGAAAGAAAATCATTCTTTTGTTATAGAAATTAGAATTAATATTTAACATTTAAACATAAAAATCTTACCATCAAGATAAAATCTTATTGCTGAGGAGTCATAAGATTAAACTAAAAGACCGACCGAACAAAGTATAAATCAACGTAAAGCAAATTTTTAGACATTTATTCATAAACATTATGAGGACATTATTTAGTTGTTAGCTCTCTATAAGAACATACTGTAAATTATGATTTTTTGCTAACTAATTTAGAATAACAAAGATTTGTAAAATAATTTAGCTTAAATAGGAATTAAACAAAACCTAATATTTATTAATTGTTGTACTTATCAATAAGCTTATTCATTAATATCAAGTGTATTTGCATCTTTTATTTGATAAAAAAATATCTTCATTATTTCATGATTAGAAAGATTAAATGTAAAAAACTCCTACTTAATTGAAGCTATACTCATACATCATTTCCTAGGAGAGTAAAGAATTATAAAGTATTTATTTTTATGTCTATTTAATCCATGTTAAGCTATCTCTTTCCCTGTTAGTATACAAATTTAATTTAATAAAAATACGAGAAAAAAAAATGCTTAAAATCGAAAGATGATGAGGTCAAATTTTATAATTAAATAAATGTCTATTGTTTAAAAGGTAAAAAATGAAAAACATATTAAATAATTATTTATTAGCAGTACCATGAATTAAGAGCATCCATTAGATTTTAATAGAAGATAACTAAAACTAAAGCAACCCCTATTATGATAGGTAAAGAGACAGTTATCACTAATCTAATTATTAAAAACTTCATGCTTGATTGAACCTTTTGGAATTACTTAATTATAAAATGTAAGTAAATTAATTATTAAATATATAGATGCTTTATTTCACTTTTTTTTGTTCAATAAGATGTTAATATAATAAATTAACATAATTAGTCAAAAATAAATAATTGGTATTTTTATTATTTTGTTATTGATTCTATTTTACCCGAACTAAATAAATACATAAAAAATATCTAAATTTTTTAAATAATATAAGCAAAGCATGTTTTTGAGGTATAAATCCATAATTCAAATTCACTCTTTTTTCTTTGAGAATTGTATTTTCAGTGATTTTGCACATAAATATCAGATCGAACTCATTTCAAATTTTCATAAATTTATTTTTTATCAGTAAAAGTTAATCTGAATGATAAAGCAATATTTTAATAATTAAAATTTGTAATGAAGAAGACTAAAGTATTAAAGTATCTTTTTATAAAATAATGTTACAAGAATAAAAATTAATTAAATTATTTCAAATTCAATGGAAACAAATGACTTTTTAGAATTTTACAAATTTTTCAATCCTATATTAACAAAAATCCATAATTATTACCATTGACAAAATCAAATTTAAAAATATAAATTTATTTTTAATTTTATTATTTTTAATTAATTATCTTTCATATTCTATTTCTTAATATCAAACAGAGCATCATTAAAAAGATTATATATTTTAATTTCAAAATTAATTTGTTGAATATTTCAAAATATCAATTTTTTAACAGGAATAAATTGTACTAATTTGAAATTAACACTTTCTTATTTGAAATTATCTCAGCTATTTTTATAATTATTACTAATTTAAAAAAATTATTTTATTGTAATTTTCCTTATATGAATTTTAGAATTTAGCTATTAGTACTTTCAATTTACAAGCTTGATAAACATTTTAAATATTTTAATTGTAAAAGTACAAAATAAGAAAATTTGTTGAATTATTCTTTGAATTAATAAGCTCTATTTAATTTTAGTATTTTAAATTTTTTGAAAATTGAATTAAAATAATAATTCTTGAATTCTATCAAGTAAGATATTGTCAAATTATAAAATTAAATTAGAATTAACAATATTTCTGATTTTTATTTTTATTTCCTACTTCTCAAATGTGAAATCATAGTAATCTACCAATTATTTAACATCAAATTTAGTTTCTTTGTTAGAAAATCAATATATATATTTATTATCTAAATTTAATCTATTTAAAAGATATTAGATCTATGAATTCTAAATAACAATTAATTATTATTTTTTATTATCAATTCAACATAAAAATTAATCATATATTATATTAGTATTTATGTAAATGTTTTTTAGATTATTTTAGAATGTAAAATATCTTCATCATTTTTTTATTTTTATTAATTAAGTTTAATTAAAAAATAAACGTGGCTATTTTTACAACTTTTCTCAGTCTAATAGAGATAAAGCAAATGAAGAAAAATTCATTTTTATACTTTATAGTTTAGGTTATTGTCAGTATTTATGTATCTATCTATATTTGTTTTTTATTTAACCTTTATATTCTAGAGATTTAATTTATTACCAAATCATCACTTATTATAAAAAAAATTAAGTAAAAATTTAATTTTTCCAATAAATAAATAGTAAATATCTATGCTACTTTACTGTGCTGCTAATGATTTTATCAGGTTATGAACAAAAATTTACTTATTTGAGTAGAAATTTTAATTAAATAGTGGTTATAAAAAATATATGATTGATTAAGTTCATTGATTAAATTTATAAAAAAAACAATCAAGTGAAGAAAATTAATTAATGAGATATCATGAGAATGAAGTATATCAAACATTTTGCAATTTAGTGGTTTAAGTTTATATCTTTAGATATTTTAGTCATATGATAAAAATCATATTTTAGATATTAGGGATTAATTACTAACCATAAGCTACTTTCAAGAATTAAAATTCATTTTTAATGATCTAAATTATATAATATTATTAGTTAAATTTAGTAAAAGATTATTTTTGTATTCAATTCTTTTCATATGTTATTGGAAAGATATATTTTATCAATCGCTGATTATTAATTCTTCTATTTTCAATTCTAATGATTTATATTTCTAATCGCTTTATCAAGTGTGTAATTAGTTGAAACTAAATCTTTTATAAAAAATGCTTTTTGAAAATTTAAATTTTCTATAAAATGATCACTTAGTTGAGATAATAAAGTTAAAATTAATCTTTATTATGAATAAAATTTCTGGTAATATCTATCTAATATTTTGTAAATTTAGTTATTTAAATGCTCTGTTTAAATCATAATCAAATAATTACCTAAGCAAAAAAATTGGAAAAAAAATAATTAAGGGAAACAGGAATTCAAAATGCGAAAGGCAATAAATATTTCTCAGATTGCTGTAGGTGTTATCAAAAAAAGTATGATCCAATAAGCTGCTGATGTAGTTGGAAGCTAATTTTACAAAAATGAGCCTATATTGTTTCGCTTAACTGAAGATGAATCAAAAGAAGTTTTCTATAAAATGATGAATAAGCACTATGAAACTTCTAGTGCAGTTTACGATAGAATTACTAATGATATATATGGTTGTACTTTGGCATGTGATTTAGTGGCAGACATAGAAGATTAAACATAATATCCAGAGAAAATAGATCCTATATGCTAACTAATGGATTAAATAGCACCTAGGTACTATGAAGCTATAGGACTTCCTGAATAAGAAGTAAGGGCTAATATGATACATTACCAAATTTTTACAGGAATAAAACCTGAAATGAGAGGAATGAAGTTAGCTTAAAGATTATTGACTCACAACTCTTCTCTTGCCAAAATTATGGGATTTCAGCATATTAGAGGTGATTTTTCTAGTAACCTTAGCTTTAATGTGGGACTAAAGATAGGATATAAATATTTGTTTGACATTAAATATGCAGAAATTGAAGTAAATGCTAAGCCTAAAAACTATTGGAAAGACATCCCTAAGCTTATCAAAGAAGAAAAACTATTTATAGGAAATATTTTTTTAGATGAATTTTAAATCTGCCTAAATAGAGATGAAAATGCTTATGGATAAGAAGGATAAAACTTTTTATTATAATCCCATATCCAAAATAGTTATAAAAGAAATAATTAATTGCAGTTACAGTGAGATCCAATTAAATATTAAAAAGTTCTGTGAATATTCTATTAAATTTTGGTATAGAAAGAAAGAAGTAGCTAAAAATTTAGATTAAGATTTCAAAATTAGCGAAAGAAGGAAATAGTAAGAAAATCTATCAAATTGAAAAATCCTTCATTTTTGTCAATAAAAACAAACAATTTTATTTGTAAATATTTATTTTAATAAGTTATATATATGTATGCCCTTCATTTATTTGAGTTATGGAAGTCTTTATATTTTAATATTAAGGTTGATTCTATTAGAAAATATAAAAATAAATAAATAAATAAATCCTATTTGTTTGTTTTCAAGCTTTTAATAAAAATACGAAATAGTAAATAAACAATCAAAGTAAAACTTAAAGTAATAATTCTTTTATTAAATTGTTTGGCTTGTTTTTGTTTAATACGCTTCAATAAGAGTATTTATTTTAAAGGATCTTAATAATTTTAAAAACTATTTCATAAATTCATGAACTTCAAAGTGAGTGTTCTTTTTGAGCTTATTTTTTCTTACACTTTTTGAAATAGGTGATAAACTATCCATATATTTTGATTAGGAGCAAATTAATTTTGATTTTACCAGAATAGACCTTAGTTACTATATAATTTCTTTGTTAGTATTATATGATCTATAAATTAATCAATCTTCTAATATTTATTCTTTAATTAAATCATAACTAAACAAGAACTTTTTTGATCGAATTGAAATAAATCTGTATACTATAAAAATATTTCTTATGTAAAAAATCATTAAAGTTCGTATCAGATAGGTCAAATTTACATTAAAACAGAATGTTATGTTAAACTTTTAATATTTAAAACCTAATTTATTATAAGTTGTATAAGTTATAGTAGATAATTGTGCAGTATATTTTTTCGAGATCAAAGCTTCCTTTCATTACTTTTTTATTCTTTTATATTTATTTAATTTCAAAAAATTATTGTTCTAAAAATATTTAAAATAAGTAGCTACTTTTATCCTTATTTATCTATTACTATCCATCAAAATCAGACAATTAATCTCTATTATTTATAATTTGATGTAAATATATTCCAAAATAAAAAGTTTATAAAATATTTCTCTACTTATTGTATTCTTGTATAGATTTATTTATACTTTTTAATAATTCAAGTAAATAATAAATAAAAAATTTTTAATTCATTAACTTAATAAAATCTTCTTCAAACAAAAACATTTCGTGATTAAATACTTTTGAAGAATATGAATATGTGTTTTTAAATTAAGAAGTGTATTATTTTTTACAATTAATTGATAAAAAAATTTTTAATAACCTCATTTAAATAAATTATTTTATTAAAAATAAAGTTTTTTTATTTTATTTTATTTTATTTTTTAGATTAACGAACGAAAAACATGAATAAAAAAATAACAGAGCTAATCTGTAACTAAATAAATTCTAAACCCTAAGATATAATTATTAAGTTTCCTTTTGAAATTAATATATACAAATAAAAGCATTTGTCTTTAATATGTGTTTATTAAAATTATTTTTTTATAAAATTTGAAGGAATAAATAAGCATAATCTTTTTAACTTTTTTGCTAAAAAATTTTTATTTTTCATCTTAAGCTTAAGAATTTAATTTTATCTTACGCATATTAAATTTACTTGTGTATTTACTTTATGCAAATAAATAAAGCTAATCCATAAAAGTGTAATATTTTTATATTTATTTTATTAGAATTAAATTAATTCAGCTATTTATTTAATCTAAAATTTATTTATAGATCATAATCATATTATATTTTAGTATTGATAATGAAGGTTAACCTTTCATAATTTCAATTAATAAATAGAATAAATAAAAACAGTTAAACTAAATTTTGGTTTATTTTGTATATCCAAGAATTCTAATAGCTTTTTAAAAATTAATAATATTTAATATGGAATGAGTAGTATTTTATAATGAAAATTATTATTTGAAAAAGATCAGATAAAATAAATTGATTTTAGTTTAGCTAATAATTGGAAACAAAAATAGTATTTATTCATATTTAAATATGAAAGAAGGTATATACTCATTTATTTTAACTAATAATCTGAATAGAAGTTTCCATATTTATTTTTAGTAAAGCTTTTTTTAAAATTAATTAAATCAATAAATTAAAATAAAATTTTTAACTTTTATTAATCTAAATAGAGAGACAATGATTGTCATAATTTTAATTAAAATTAAAATCTAAATCATCAATTTATTTAGCTAAATAAAGACTGTTCAATTTAAAACATATAATAAGAATTTAAAAATTCATTTAGCAAATAAAACCACTAACCTTGCCAAACATCAAAAGAATAGAATGGTGGTAACCTCAAATTGTATTTTAGTTTTCTTTTATGTTAAGATTTACAACGAATGATCAATTTTAAAAATATTTTAATAAAAAATATAAAATATATAAATAACTTTAAAGAAATCAATTGAATGATATTTAAATATAAGTTTGCAAAATTTTATTTGTAAAGAAAACATCTATGTATTAAAATCCTTATTTGCATATAATTAAAAATTACTTATTATGTAAATATAAATAATTTAATCATGACTATTATGTATGTATCACTACAAAAAGATAGATAGATAGATAGTTAGTTAATTAGTCAATTTTACAACTAGATAATTAAATTTTTTCTTTAACAAAAAACTTGAGTAGCTTTTAGGCACGCCAAATATAAGCAAAATATAGATTTAAGAAATTTGAATTTTAGTTTGAGTTATTATAATATTATTATGATTTATGAGGTCATAGAGAGAGAGACAGATAATTTTAGTTATACAAATCATTTCAAAAAAAGACTAATCTACTTAGTTACTGTTATGCTCTAGCTTGAAGCTTTAAACAAACAACCAATAATTAAAAGAAGATAACTTAGCTGTGGATAAGCTATAATTGAAAAAATTAAGTTTTTGTCATCTTCTTTCTACTTGATATTATTATTTTACTTGTGTTTAGATTAAATAAGTTAGTCATAGCAATAAAAATTTTCAACAGCATGTTCTTCCAGTGTTACCGCTTTTACCATTTTCCTTTTCTTTTTACAGACTAAATGGAGATTCACTTTTTGGTTCAGGGTTGATATTAATTTTTTCTTAAATTTCCTTACAAATAGTAAAGAAAGCCTCAGTTACATTTATATCAGATTTTGCAGAGGTTTCGAAAAATTTTATTCCAAATGTGTCAGCGAGGGATTTACCTTCTTCAAAAGTAACTTGTCTTTCAGACTCCATATCGCATTTATTGCCTACTAGTAATTTTGCAATATTTACACTTGCTTATTAACGGATTTGTTTCATCCAAACTTCAATATTTCTGAAGGATTCTTTATCGTTTATAGAGTAGGTCATAATAACGCCCATAGCTCCTTTATAATAATTTTATGTGATTTATCTAAATCTTTCTTAACCAGCAGTATCCCAAACTTGTAATTTTATTTTTTTGCCATCAATTTCTATCTTTTTAGACTTAAAGTCAATACCTTTTTATAAATAAAATATTAGTTCATTCATTTTCTTAATTAGTTATAGCTGAAGAAAATACGCAAAATTCTTTTGGATCAAATATAATGAAAAGAAGCCATTAAATAAATGTTTTAAAATGGGATTTTAATAATTTTGCCAATTTTCTTTTTTTATTTGAAAGCGCTGAAGCAAATTTCTTAAGTAATTTTACCCATAGTTGCTAAATGCGAGGTGGCGAATTTATCATCGCAAAATCTTAATAAAAGATTTGTTTTTCCTACACCTGAATCGCCAATAATAAGTAACTTAAATATCCAATCGTATTCAGTATCTTTTGGTCTTTACATTTCCTACTTTTTTATATATTTTTAATAATGGAGAGTCGAATGCTATGTTTAGTATTATGCGAGATTTTTCAATCAATCTTTATTTTTCAATGGATGAAATTGAAATTATTTAATCCTTTTAATTGATTTTTCTTTTAAGCAATTAATTTTTTTAATTAATATATAAGCGTAATAGCTATTCGTCTTTTTTTATATTGAATTTAGTTTTCCTATGCAACTTTCTAAAGAATTATTTATTTATTTATTTTTCTTCTCCTATTAATACAAGTTTCTCCACATCAGTTTTTCAATGCATTAAAATTAAAAATTTTGCTGAGTAGTTCTTGGTAAAAGTAAAATGACATGGAGTCGTTAGCTTAGCAAAATCTAGTCATGTTATAATAAAAAAATTATAGAAAAACCAATCAATTGAAATATAAAAGCAAACTAAAATGGAAAATGGTAAAGATATAAAATGGTGGATTTAGAAAAGAATGTCTGTCTGTTAATTTCTCAGATGACTAATTGGATAATTTAAATTTGATATAAGTAGTGCTTTATTAGATATAAGTCATCTCTTGTTAGAAGAAAGAATTTCATCATCTAATTAATTTCTTTTGATTCCTGACTGATATTATTTTGAATCTAATATAATGAAAAACCTAAAGAGAAGTTTTTTACATTGAAGTGCAATCAAAAAAATAAAAAAGAAAGTAAAAAAGAATATCTAAAGATCAAATAATATTACAAGGTTGGCTAATAATTTATAAATAAAATAAATAGAATATTAAATATATAAATAAATAGAGATTGATATACATTTTAATGATGCAAATGCTAAATTTAGCTTAAGTACATTCAAGAGTACCACAGAACAGACTTAATAATATTAATATTATTAAGTAGTTCTAATCATATAAATCCATAATTGAAATAGAAAAAAATCCATTTATTTTTTTTTTACCCTTTTTATCACCGAAGCAATTTTATAAATGTAAATTTTTTTATGAAACAGTCTATTTTTTTGAAGTATTTAGATAAATTACTCAAAAATTTTGGTCATATAATAAATAATGCTTTCTTTATTTTGATTATTATTATTTATGGAAAGGATAAATAAATGTTTTTATTTTATATATTTAGATTATTATTTAATATTAGCTTAAGATTAATTTCCACTTAACCAATATAATTTGCTTTCTTGCACTGTTGAACAAGATATTTCATTTTTATAATTTTCAAGATAAAATATGTTTATTCGTTATTAATTAGATGCCTTGGCCTTAAAAATACTTGCTAAATTTGTTATTAGATTTATAAAGACAACTTTTTACATTTAATTTGTTAGGTAGAGTTGGTAGGAATGTAGTTAAGTAGGTAGGTAGGTAGATAAATTATTGGGTATATATTTTAATGCAATATTTGATTGTTATATTTAATAAAACATCTTATTTCAGGACTATTCATTTCTCCATACTTTTAATTGAAAACATATCTAAATTTTAAGTAAATTTAAATTAATTAAAAACCATTTTGAGTTTCTTAGGTTTATATTTTTCTGTCAAAATTTTAGGGTTAATATATATTTTTTAGTAATGTAATTAAGAGGATGCTCTATCACTCATACCCGATTGCATCTACAACAAAGTTAGCTGTGTCTACGAGGGCCAAAGGAAAAAGTACTTAATTATCTACATAAAGATCGAGTGAAGACCTCAGGAAATTCAGCTAATTCCACCCATAGGTTGAGACAAAGAGAAACTATACTGTTTTATAAGAATGAACATACCCTATAATGTTAAAAATAAATCCATAGCCTAGTATAAAATAGAATTCATGAGCATTTAACACTACGAATACGAATGTTATGAAAAGAAAAAAGCAAAATTATATTTTAGATAGAGTTTTAAATTCAATTCTTGTGCAATATTTTTCAAAATAGGCTGCAAAAAAGGAAAATAGAGCTAATTAGTATATCCAATAATGGAACTATATTGAGCTAGGTAGGAAATTAATGCAGAAATGAACCAAATAAGCCTCAGTAAAAGTAAAAAAAGCAAAGAAAATTAAAACTAAGACTTGATTTATATGTTTATCCATACTCTTGCTTAAATAGCTTGATAAATATGAGCATATTCCCAATACAATTGCAAAATAATACCAGTTTTCTCTTTAGTAGCTCCATAAATCATCAACTAAGAATTTCATTGCTTGATACATACCTAAACATATTATCTTCTAAAATGAAAGAAACAGAAAAACTATTGATAAATTTTTTATATTCTGCTAGGAGCTTATTGTATTCTAAAAATACGCAAAGTCAAGATTCTCCAGCTAAGTATACTAATCCATCACTTAGCTCAAACACTAGCACCTTTTTTATCTATGAAATCTTCAAAAGAATTAATTTGTAAAATTTTTCTATTTGATTGATTATGACTATAAGGTATAACTAAGCAGTGCTTTATTACTACTGACCTATCTATTTTAACTTATTTATTCAATGTTTTATAACTTTAATGTTCCTTATTGACTGCTGCTATATTTGTTAATAGAATATTTATAATAGACTTTATCTAAAAATACTTATCTAGCTGATAACTATCAACTATACTTTTGAGATGCTTTGTGATTTGTAATTATATAGAGCTTAATAAGATTTTTGCAAATTAAACTAATTAAATTATTTTTGTAAATTTGATAAAAGTTTCGAAGGTAACAAGTTTTCACTAACTAAAGATAATCTTATTTTGTGTATAAATTATACAATTAATAATATATCATCTATTTCAATTAGCATCCAGCTTATTAATCTAATCATAATTATTTATTCATCTACTCTAGTAAAATAATAAAACTATGTTTTAACACATTAAAAACTAAATATGTCATAAATCAATCAAATTAAGATCTAAAAAACTCTATTTTAAAAAGTCAAAATACATAGATACATAATATTTTGTTACCTTTTTCCATTTAAAAATAGATAAATAAATAAAGACTCAAGTATATTTTGGATGGCTTATTTCAAAAAATACAATTAAAAAATTTAGTTTTATAAATATTTTTTAACCTTTTTAAAATTTTAATTTGTTTAAAAATAATTTTACTAATCTGTAAATAATATCTGGAGAAAAATGATAATGAATTTAATAATAAAAATAAATTAAATTAGTTAATCTACCAATCTACCTATTTTTTATTACAATAAAAGAATTTAGAATAAATAATATGTGTTTACATAAATTTCATTTAGTTTTATGAATATTTTTTAAGCTTTTTAAAACTTTGATTTGTTTAAAAATAATTTTACTAATCTGAAAATAATATCTGGTGCAAAATAATAATTAATTTAATAATAAAAATAAATCAGATTACTTAATCTACCAATCTACCTATTTTTTTTATTACAATAAAAGAATTTAGAATTAATAATATGTGTTTACATAAATTTCAATTAGTTTTATGAATATTTTTTAAGCTTTTTAAAACTTTGATTTGTTTAAAAATAATTTTACTAATTAGTAAATAGTATCTGGTGAAATATGATAACGAATTTAATAATAAAAATAAATTACATTACTTAATCTACCTATTTTTTTTATTATAATAAAAGAATTTAGAATTAATTATTGTGTTTACATAAATTTCATTTAGTTTTATGAATATTTTTTAAGCTTTTTAAAATTTTAATTTGTTTAAAAATAATTTTACGAATCTGTAAATAGTTTCTGGTGAAATATGATATCTAATTTAATAATAAAAATAAATCACATTACTTAACTTACTTATTTTATTTATTACAATAAAAGAATTTAGAAAAATTGAGTTTACATATTTTCATTTTACTTTTGAGAAATTTATTAATTAAGTAAAATGTAAGATCAATCAATTTATGATTTAACTAAAGTATTCTCCTAATTAATTTATCAGGTACTCCAATTAATTAGGAATTATCGTACTTTCTGTAAAGATTTTATGATCTATTCTTTACAAAGCAAATAATAAAAAAAATATTAGAAAATATATAAATTGAAAATTTAAAAATAAATCAAAAGAAAAAAAAATAATGCTTTTTTCAAACAATCGCCATTTAAATTTAACAAAAGTAAAATGCAAATTTAAGCACATTGTACATGCTAATAATATTTTTTGTAAAAAAAAGTTTCTTTTATCTGATTTTTATTCAGAGAAATCTCTAGAATTAGATTTCAAGTACTCTTTTTAGACATACATTTTTATTTTACATAAAAAAATTTAACATAATATTTTTTAAGATAAAATAAAATTGGAGATTCCACTGCTTTTAATTTAGGTCATAATTTAGCAAAATGCAAAAGTCTTTCATCTCTCAACCTTGACTTATCAGTTGAAAATTAGGCCAATAAAGATGACTGCAACAATATTTCTGATTTTGGGGCTTTTGGGATTGGGACTGGACTAGGAAATTGTAGCAACTTAAAAAGCCTGACGTTAAATCTCATGTAAAAAATAAAGATGTTTTGGAAAACACCAAAATCATTTATTAAACCAATTATAATAGTTTATTTTGTTTCTTTTTTTTTAGTGGAAATAAGATCAATGCCTAAGGAGCAACTAATCTAGGAAAAGGTCTTGGAAAATGCATTTAATTATAGCATCTTGAGATTAATTTAAAGTAAATTATTTCTTTTTTTCTCTGTTTTTTCTTTTGCTTAATTTTATTTCTTAAGTGTAAATTTACAATATATTTTTAATTACCACACGCATTATTTGATATTTTGAAGGTAAAATACAATAGGAGATTTAGGAGCTACTGGTTTAGTCGATGGGTTCAAAACTTGTACTAATCTTACAATTTTAAATTTATTTCTCAAGTAACCTCTATTTTTTTACTATTATAAAAATTATTTTATCAAATGTATACATCAATTTTAAATTTATTTTGATATGTGTTACACCACGAATGCTCAATTTTTAATAAATTTTCAAGGAAAATAGATTTTTTTTTAATTATAATTTCGATGGTCATTATTAGTTAAGATAATAAAGTTAATTAATAATGTTTTTTAAATCATGATCAGATTTTTAAAATAGAAAAAATTAAAAATAATCAATTCTTATAATTAATTTGTAATTAATTAATAAATGTTAAGAGATAATAAAATTTTAGCCTAAGGAGCTATTGGCATAGGAGAAGGTTTAGGAAAATGCAAAGAACTATAAAGCCTTAATGTTAATTTATGGTAAATTTTTAAATTTTAAATAACTTAAAATTAAAATAATTATAATAATTAAAATAATTAAAGTACCAATAATATAAGTTACTAAGGTGCTTCAAGCTTGTGCAGTGGGTTCAAATTTCTTAAAAATATTTAAATCTTAAAGATAGGTCTTTGGTAATTCAATTAATTAAAATAAAATTTTAAAAATCTAAGATGTAACTTTATATTAATGTTATTTTACAAATAAAGTAATAATAATATTTCTACTGGCGCAACAAATATGGGGAATTAAATAAAGAATTGCTCAACTTTATAAGAATTCTAAATGTATTTATGGTAATAAATTTAATCAAAATATGTAAATTTATTTAGAATAAAATAAAAGCAATAACGATATTGGTGATTAAGGATTTTCTGGATTGGCTGAAGGTATAAGTAGCTGCAGAAATCTCTAAACTCTAACACTAGGTTTATGGTATATATGTTATTTATTATTTTAATATTTAGTTTATTACTATATAAAAAGGATGAACAACATAACAGATCATGGAGCTACAACCTTTGGAAGCAGAATAGCTAAATGCAGTCTTCTTTAGAATTTAACTTTGATTTTAAAGTAGTCTATAAATTTTATAATCTAAAATTAAAAATCATGCACAATATTAAGCAATATTTAATAAAGTAATAACAGCATCGGTGATCTAGGAACCTCTAATTTAGTATTTGGCTTATAAAAGTGCTAATAAATTTAGACATTCAAATTAGGTTTATAGTAATTTAAATTTTAGTTGAATTTATTTATCTTAAAAATATTTACATCTAAATACAATAAGTTATTATTTTAAAGTGTACATTATGATGGTATTAATTATTTTAAATAGCATCTTAAATGTTAATGCTATGATAAAATGTTTACTTCTAAAAATAATATTTTATTATTTCAAAGTTTTATTGCATCAAATATTTTAAATAACGTATTAAATAGATGGGGTAGTATATCAAATTCAGGTGTAGCTGCCTTAGCATAAAGCTTGAGCTACTTTTAGAATATTACCAATTTATAATTTGAGTTTAAGTAAAATAATATTTTACTTTATTATACTAAAATATATTTAATTTTGATTATTTTTTTATTAGCAAGAATTAAATTAATGCTTTAGGAATTTAAAATTTGGGAGAAGGATTAAAAAAATGTAAATCTCTCTAGTATTTATCTTTGAATTTAAAGTAATCTTTTTATTTTAAGAAAACACATTTATAATATTACTTTAATAAAAGTGATAATTAGATTTTCGATGAAGGAATCACCTATCTTTGCAAAGGGTTGCAAGAATGCTAAGAATTAAAAAGATTGATGATAGATTTATCTGGGTAGATATACTTTTTTTTTTTAATTTAAACATTAAATTATTATCAAATCATAAAATTTATATAAGAGAAAATTAAATTGGAAATATTGGTGTTTCTGCGATAACTATGATGATGAGTAAATTAAAAAATCTGATTTTTTTATAATTAGATCTTAAGGGGTAAACATTTCTTTCTATATTCACTAACATTTGTTTGTTATTAAAATATATTATAACTTTTAATATAAAAAAGAAACAAAGGAATAAATTATTGTGACAAGGTGAAATTAATAAGAAAATCAAGAAAAGCAGCTAGGTCTGTCTACTGTAAAATAGAAGCTTGACCTGATATCATTTAAAAATTAATAAATAATAAAATACTTACTCTTGCTATTTAAGAATAGTCTTCTTTAATATGAAATTAGGATATTTATTAATTATAATTAATTATTATATAAATATTCATTTTGAGTTAGTAAACCTTTATTTATAATTTTAATTAAATAACTCTTTAAATTAAATATTCAATTAAGTATTAAAAGCAAATTGAGATTAATAAAACTTTATGAAAAAAATGAAAAAAATTTATTTATTTGCAGTTAGTTTATTTAATTCTTGTATAAATTTAAAAATTTGTTATTTTATATCACTTACCTCGATGTCAGTGTTATAGAGAATACTTAAAATTAATTTAAAAGAACCAAAAAACATAAGAATTTTATATAAGAGTGTGAAGTTAAAATCTTAAATCAAATAAATAGCTTCTTATATAATCATGTGATAAAATTTTTATTAGAACATATTAGAATATAATAAAAAGTGTGCAAATCAGATTAAAAAAACAAACAATTAAAATAATCAAAAGTTTTTCTAAAAGAATAAACTTTTTAAACCTAAATATTTTCTATTCATTTTAATGTTCTAAAATTATTATATTATATATATATACACAATTATGAAACAGTGGTTTCTTACCATTAATAATATTGTTATTGAGAGTAAATTAATTATATTTTAATGTTCTAAAATTATCTAATTACATTTTATCATTTATCCTAAATATTAAATAGTCTTAATATCTTACTTATTTTGATTTCATAAATATAAAATTTGTAAATTATTTATATTAATTAATATTCCTTCCTATTAAATAAGATAAATTGATCAAGGATAAATTTTATTTATTGTGAATTAAGCATATTGATTAATTTTCCTATAAAAAAAAAGTAAAATACTTTTAAACTTAAATGTTTGTTTTTAATTTTATTAGTGTTAAAGTGATCTAATTATATTTTAGTAAATATTCTAATAAATAAGATTAACAAATATTCTAATATCGTATTGATTTCTTAAGTATAAAATATCTAAAGCCAACTTTTTATTTAATATTCAAACCTAAATAAGTGATTATTCAAAATTGTGTTCATAAATTTTAAAATAATGTTTCTTTTTAGTTTTTAAAATTTCTAATAAAGAATTTCCTCTGTATATATTTATTTAAATTAGTATTTTTTGTAAAAAAGTTGATGAAAGGAATAGAAAATATTTAATGTTAACTCAAATAAAATATTTTTTTTGAACTTTCAGGATTATCATTTTTGAATGTATGAATAAAAATAAATGAAGAATCACAAATATTTTTTAAAAATAGAATCTACTATTTTAAAAATATAGTTTAAATAAATTACAATTTTTATATAAAGAATATTTAGGAACAATTTGGAATGATTTAATCAACTTGCTTCTTGATTTATGTAAAATATAAACCAAAATTTTGAAATAAAAGCTTATGAAAACTTTTATTTTTCGCATAAAAATAATAATATTATTTTATTACTTTTTTTTAGATTTTTAATCAACAATCAACTTTAAAAACATCTTCATCAGAATAGGAAATGTCATTGAGAATAATTTGTTTGTATTTGAGACATTAGTGTGAAAGACTTTTTTGTTAAAGATACGATGAAACTTCACTGAGTAGAGAAAGGGATGGGAGAAGATTAAAAGAATAACAGCCTTCTAAATTAATAATTACTGCAATAATAATCAGAAGAGTGTCATACGATTCTTAGTATTTCTTAAAGTATGTAAGACACATAGCTCTATTGTAGAATATTTAAAGATTTTTTAAAACTCTATTAAATCTATGTTTAAATTCAAATTTTATATGTGACAATATTTGTTTGTTCATAGAGAGTGATTTCAAAAATTCAGGGATTATTTCTTAAATTTGAAAATTCATTTGTTACTACTCCGCTTATGATGATAAATTTAAGAATAATTCCAAATAATAATCCATTTCTTCATAAATTGGACCATAATCTATTAGTTTGACAACTTTTTGATATTCACCGCAGTTCTTCAAAGTCATTAATAATCTAATGTAGTTTTATCGATCCTTTTTATCTTAGTATGGTATTCTATCACCTATTTTTGGTAACTCCTCCTCAATTAAGGCTTCAATATTTTTAAAGTATTTAAGTAAAAAAGGTTTTATTAATTAGTATTCCTTCTCAATAAACTGATAGATTAGTTTATTAGCCTTTTTCTCTTTCTTTTCTATTTTATTAATGATATCAGCTGTGAAGTTTTTTTTAACTTGCTCTTAAAGACTTTCATAGTCTTACCCAACAAATAATGAAAAATAAATTATTGTGTAGGGAGTTTAAAATGGTTCATTTATTTTTTTACGTAAGCAAGCAATTAGCTCAATAAGTAAATCTCTCGGGTCATTTTCAAAATTCTAAATGTCAATAAATTGGCTACTTTTGAAGTTTTTACCATATTCCATTAATTTAAAAACGTAAGGCAACCTATTTGTGTATATTACTAAATCGAACAACTCAAGCAGATTATCTTCATAAAAGTTTTTATGATATTCTCGCACTGATGAGCTACCAAGTAAATAAAGATTTTTTCTTACTAATTCTACATTCCCAATTCTCTTCAAGGATTTTAAATATTCAAAGCAAAATTATAAATATTCTAAATCATTGTTAACATATTTTTTTTTTCTATTATTAAATTCTTTTTCAATTATTTCTTATTCACTATGACACTAGAAGAGAAGAATAACGAACAAATCTCTCATTTTACTATCTTTTTCAAGGAGCATTAGAGCCTACTCAACATAAAATTGGGCTTAATCTAGCTGATTCAATCCAATAAGAGAACGTGCTATTATGTAATTTAATCTAAGATCTTAAACTGTTTAAAACTAATTAATCCAATTAAAAATCACTAATTATAAGTGATATGATTTGAATACATTTAATTCTGCTATTAAATAATTGATTAGTTGTTTCGATACATTTCCTATCTTAACACAATCTTGATTTAAATTTTATTGAATTAGATTAAGATACTTATTTAGTTTTTTACAAAACTCATTTATTTTTTCCTTTTTTTCTTACTTATCACATTCTTCCAACCCAGAGTCATAAAGAAACACTTAAATGTATGAAATAATAGAATAAAATAGATTATCAGGTTCTAATTGTTCTTTTTTCTTTAAGAATTACTCTAATCCCTTATCAAAATCTTCAATCATATCATGATAAAATAATTGTTAAATTTCTGATAGCATACTTTTTTTTAAACTTTTATTTAATATATTCTTTATTAAGCCATTAAAAATGTTGCTATCTAAAGTCGTTGAAGACTTTTTTTATGAAACAGACTACTACGCTATATTTTAGCTTCTATCACTTTATTATGTATCTTCTACAACTACATTTTCTACAACAAAATTATCTTCTTTTTTTTCTTAATGTTGATAATGTTCTTCATCATCAGAATCAACTATACCGCTTTAAGTATATTAAATTTGATACATATTATTGTCAGTCATGTTTATTTGTTATATTTTTTATGTCTACTGATAGATTTTAGAAAATTTGAGTGTTTTTTGACCTAAAATTTAAATGAATTTTTTTATTGATAATTTGTATTCCTTTTGCTTTTTAATTGATGAATTGAAACAAAAAAATGTAAAGTTAATAAAAATTTATAAATAACTAATTATAAATGATATCTAGCAAAACTATTGTCTTCGTTTAACTTTCTTTAATTTTAAATTTACAAATTGTATTAAAATTTAAATACATTTACATAAAACTATTTCATCTGTAGAAAATATACTGTAAATCTATTTTTTTTATTAATTTTTTTTTTTCATTTTATAAATTAAAAACATTTTGTTGAAAAATATCCATCAGAAAATGCTTAAATAATAAATTAAAAAAATACCTTTTATTTTATTAAAGCAAATTAATTCATTTTTAAAAATATAAATTTGTTTAGAGACAAATTCTAATCTAAATATTTGATGCATTAAAATTAACCATTAAAATTCAAAATTATTTTGGTATGCTTTAAAATTATATTTCTTTATCTGAATAAATGAATAAAAATTTACTACTAAATATACATTCGAATGAATCATAATATTTTTAAATATCAATAAAATTAACAATTTTTTATAAAACTATTTTGCCTTGCTTGAAATTTAATTTATTCGTTTGAATAAATTAATAGAAACTTAATATTGATAGATAGATAACAATTTTTATATTTTTAACTTTTAAATAAAGTATTTTAACTCAAAATTATATTGTTTTGGTTTTTAATATTATTCTTTTTATTGAATTCATAAAAATATATTATAAAATCTAAATTTATGATCTTTGCCTGTTGATTTTATAAAAATTATTATTTAGTTGGTTTTTGGTATTTAATGGAGGGCACACTATATAATATGGGTATTGATTTTAGGTAGAGTATTTATTCACAAATTAAATCTAATTGTTATATATGATGAATCCTTAGGAATTATAAATTTGCAAATTGCACCAAAAGCTTCAAACTTTGAAATTGCAAAATCTAATCATCCAATGAACAATCAAAAATGAATAAGAAACTAATAAATAATAGTAATATTTTAATGAAGAATAACTATATTAAATCATTAAAAAGGTGTCTGCTTGTAATTTTGTTAATTTTTTTGTTTGCTTGCTTTTTGTATTTATTATAAATCATCATTAAAAAAGTAAGATATCAATCTAATTATAATGTATTTAATTTATTAAATATACATAAAAAAAGTAATTGAATATACATAGGTATATGAATAATTCCTAACCCTTAGAAAATACTGGTCCTCAGATCAAGAAGCTCCCATAAGAGCTAATCGATAAGATTGCAGCTGGTGAAGTAGTACAACGCCCGTCTGCAGGTATTTAAAATTGTCGATTTACCCTCTTTAACCTCTGCATGCTATCTTCTTTCACACAAAAACAGTTGCTTCGTTACTTCTTTGAATAAATTATCATGCATTATATTGAGGATTATCGAAATCAAGATATCAAATATGAGTTTTTTAAATAAAACAAGGTATCCGATTTTTCATGTGTTACAAACCTTATCAAAACATGTTTAATATGTCAATAATCATTTTGGAATTTTGCTACATTTTTACTAAATAAACTACTCGCTCTAGTCAGTTTAAATTTAGAGTAAAATTAAGCTATTCCTGATTATTTTCTTAAGTATAAATTAGATTTTCAGTAAATTTAGGAATATTGTTTGTTTAGTATTTTAACACACAATAAGAGTGAATATGTTAAGTGTGAAAGGGCATAAAGGAGTTGAATAAATTGAGGCAAGCAATTTTAGTAGATAATTTTACTCAATTTTTTTATAAAATAGCTGTTAAGGAGCTTATTGAGAACTGTCTTGATGCTGGATCAAGTGAAATTTCAGTAGGGTTAGTATAAGGAGGGTTAAAGTAGCTTATTGTAGAAGATAATGGTTCTGGAATTCACAAAGATGATTTTCCACTTCTATGCGAAAGGTTTGCTACCTCTAAAATAAACGAGTTTAACGACCTTTAGAGTTTAGTTTCATTTGGCTTTAGAGGAGAAGCATTAGCCTCTATTTCTTTTGTCTCCAACTTGAAGATCACATCTCGAAAACCTAATTCTGACCTAGGATATAAAGCTAGTTTTAAAAATGGTGTAATGCTTGGTGAAGAGCCTGAAGCAGTAAACTGCACTGAAGGGACTACAGTAGATGTCCAGGATTTATTTTTTAACTATGATGCAAGGTAAATAGAATTATAAATTAAAAATATATTGTTGAAACTTCAAAAAAGCGCTAAAACCATTCATTTTACAAGCATAAATCAAAATACTAAATATATTTTGATAAGCTACAAGAAAAATTTATAATTTAGAAAGGTGTTAAAATTTTTTCATTGATTTTTTATTACTTGCTAAATTTTGCTTCTCTCTCACTAACATTTATTTAATGGCAATCATTCGTCGCTTTCAAATTAATTCAATAGTATTTAATTCTAGTAAAAACTTAATGAAAAAGATTGAGCAAAAGAAATAAAAATATTTTTAACAATTATAATGTTCAGAGATAATTAAAATATAATAACAAGCAACAATAATAATAGTAATAATAAATTATAGTTTTATACTTTTGAGGTGTTTAATTAATTCAATCAACGATATCAAAGCATAAATAACAGCCAAATTTAGAATTCTTTTTGTATAAAAATACAATCATTAAATTGCAGCATTTAAAAGGAGCCTGCTAAACAATTGAAGAGAAAGAGAGAGGAGAGATTTATTTTAAGTTGTTATATGAAATAGTTAATAATAATAATTGAGATTAGAAAGTAAGTATTATTAAATAAAATAGGGGGACTACGAATATTCGAAAAGAATTATAATCAATTAGCTTTACTTTTTTTCTTTTTGATTTAGAAGGCGAAAATAAATTTACAAAATATGCTAATTGGGATAACAGCTTTTAGTATTTATATCAACTTCAGTTTACTTTAATTTAAAAAAGAAATAAGCCAATATTTATTAAAGCCTTACTTACCATTTTGTTTTTGGAATTTATAATAATATATAAATAACTAAACAGATGCTTGAAGAGATCCTGTTTTATTTTTACTAAATTTTATCTTCCAATTCAATATTTATAAACCAATTAATGAATGAATGATTTTTTGGCCACTAATAAAAATTAAGTTTTTAGATAGAAATAAAGTAATTAAATTGATTTAGATTATTATTAAATATATAAATACAAAGCAATACGCACAAATTTTTTATAGATGAAATAATCCTCTTAATTTTTAATTCAATCAGCCTAAAAACTCTACCCACTTCATTCTTTAATATATCTACTTATGCTCATTTCAATTTTTTGTTCGTTCGCCCTAGAAGCAAATTTTTACATAACATCAAATATTTTGAAATATCGTCCACGTATTTTAATAACAAAGCAATTTCAATTAATTAGTATAAATATAAAAATTAATAAATACACACATACAATTATATTTCCTTCTACTTTATAAAAAATAAATAAGTTTTTCTTAATAACTTACAATTCTATTTTTAATAATTAGGAGAAAAAGTTTAAATGTTAACGAAGAGAAAAAAAGAGTACTAAAATTGATAGGACAATTTGCCATGCATCATGCGAAATTAAGATTTAAATTTAAATGTGATAACCAAATTTAATTCTCATCTCACAGTGTGCTAGGCTCAACAGAATTATAAGTAAACTTTCATTACTTCAAATATCAAATAAATTTTAATTAGTAAATTATTTCTAATTAAAATCAAGAGAAGAGAATAAATTATGTAGTAAATTACTAAGATTGCAGATAAAAGCTTCACTTCTTGCGAAAGCCAGTCTACAGAATATTAAGTTAAATTTAAAGGTACTTTTTCCAACATTGGAGCTACTAAAAAATACAAAGAAATTACACTCTTTATAAATAATCGTTTGGTAGAATGTGAATCTATCAAAAAAGCAGTAGAGCGCTCTTATTAATCCTGTTATTAAGTAAAAATTTATTATTTAATTTAAGTTTTCATAAAAAAAATTAATTTCAATATAATTACAATAATCTTAAAATATAGAGTATTCATGAAGAAGAAGGTGGGTATTTTTGCTATTTGAGTTTAGAAATGAATCCAAAGAACTTGGATCCAAATGTTCACCCAACAAAGAAAGAAGTTAAATTTTTATTTGAGTATGAAATTGCAAAAGAGATTGAATCATGGATTTTTGAAAATTTGAAAAACTGTGGAGTTATCAAACAGCTATCAGCAAACATATCATAAAGGGCATCTTCATTTGAAACTTCAAATGTTAAAAGGAGCAGCTCTAGTCAGTTATATTTTGGCTCTTAGAGCAACCTGTCAAACTAAAATTCTGGTTACTACTAGCCCACTAAGCAAATTCGTGTAGATCCCAGAGATTAGAAGATCACTAGATTCTTTTCATCAGAAAACTCTGAAGATGGAAACAACAATCAAAATGCAAAGAATAATCAAAATATGAATTATATTGAAGAGCAAAAAGAAGAACACTAAAACAGCCAAGAAGATATTACTGAAGAACCAGTTGATATAATTAAAAAGAAAAAGATGCTTAATGATGAAAGAAACTAAAGTTCTGCCAATAATATAGGAAGTTCTGATTAATTAGATAATGACAATGCTCGTTCAAATTTTGCTAATAGAACAAATTCCTAAGTTAATGATCCACGTATTTAAGTGTAATAATAGCTACTTTCTCTGAGAAATCAAGACATCCATGATACAACAAGTTCTTTCTTTAAAAATCTTACATATGTTGGCTGTATTTCTTCTAATCATTTCTTAGCTCAATACAGAGACGATCTTTACCTTATAAACTCTATTCCATTGTGGTAATCTCATTAGATATTTCAATAAATATCACTATTAAATAAAATTATAATCTAATTAAACATTTTTTCTTAAAATTAAATTAATTATTTATTTTTGTTATAAAAAAGCTAAGAAATATTTAAGTTTGAAATTCTAAGAAACTTTGGATAGATTAAACCTGTCGAGCTAAATTAAGCAATTGGCTTAAAAGATATTTTAGAGTATTTTTTATTAAATTTTGACGAGATCCCAAATGAGAAAAAGGAATTCCATCTTTCAAATATGGATGTATGTTATTTTTAAATGTGATCTTTAAATATAATATTTTTATTAAAATTAGACTTATATAGAATAATTTAACTTATTGAGTGACTTTTTAAGAGACTCTGTTGGCATAGTCATCAAAGATTAAAAGCTTTAGGCTTTCCCTAACTTATTCAATTTATTTGAAAACGACAATAACTTTAAAGATATATCATATATACTGCTGAGAATAATCACCAAAGTAAATAAATAGCTGCTTTTAACAAGCTGTAATAATATATTTTTTATTCAAAGGTTAATTTTAGCGAAATACTGTAGTCAGGTATGGGCTTAGCAAGCGAATTGTCATTTTACTTTGCCTGGCAACTAGAAAAATCGTTTAAAAATTAATTGCAAAGACAGCATTTCTAGGAAACACAAAAGCAAAAATGGGATGATTTCTTTGAACAAATTATGCTCCCTATGATTAAAAAAAAGCTTTCTCTCCCTAAATTAGATATTAGTGAGTTTACAGTTAAGCTATTTAAATAAGAAGATGCCTACAAGATCTTCGAAAGATGTTGAGTGATTGCATTTGAAAGCATCTTATATATATTTCTATTTTTTGGAAATAGAAGATAAAAAAATCAATTTATTAATTAATTAAACAAAAAAACATTAAATTTTATTTGATCTAATTATTATATCATTTCTGAATCATCCTCCTCACAATCTTCTCACAAGCTAAATAAATCGTTTACTCTTAAATTTCTATTTCATTAGAATCTATCTGAAAGGTAGATTTGGTAAAGAGTATATTATAAGACTATACTAAAACCGGCTTATTCTTTAGAGTATTCTGAGAGTTCAACATTTATTATCAAAGCAAGATTTGGATGACAAAAAATAAATTAAACAAACAAACAGCAAACACAAAGCAGCTAGAATCTAACTAACTAACATTCAAACATTAAAAAAAACAAAAATCAACACTAAATGTGTTGTAAGAATTCTAAAAAAGTAAATTAACTTGAAAACAAACAAAAATCAAAATAAACATATTATTTATAACTGTAATTAATATAATAACTTAATTCAGTACTTTATTCTGTTGTATATAAATTGATTAATCTTTTTCAAGAGAATGATTAATTTAATACTTAATTTACACAATAACCAAACAGAAAACAAACAAAATTAACTCTATTGCTTATTTTATTTAACATTTTTTTATTAAATTTTTTCATTTTTATTTTTTTACTGAGTCTAAGACTGCATTGATATTTTCTTTATAGACTGAGAAATCTTTGACTTCCTAAAATTATGATTAAATATTATTTATTTTTTTATTTGAGTTAATAAAATAAATCTTACTTTAGCATTTTTTTCTATATTTGATAAAGTTTACTTAATTAAATTTTATATTTCATCTAGAATCTTTCTTCCAAATGGATCTCTATTTAAGTCATTACATTTTTTATTGATAACGTTTACTAGTTGAGAAATCACTGATTTAACTACTCTATTAGGCTCAACGTACATCAATATAGTATTTATTGCATGACAGATATTTCTAATCAACAATCTATTTTCCTAATTTGAAAAATTAAATAAATTTAATTAAATATTTAGATATTATCAATTCTACTTGTTGGTCATAGCTCTTTGGAGCTATTTCAGGAATTATTTCTTGGATCTTGTAAAGCAAATTGCTAACTTAGTCAACAACTGTAGCCTTAAATTCTTAATCAACGAAAAGTTTATCATTAGATCTAACTCCATCAATGTGATATGGGAAGTTTTCTTACTTTTAAATACATAGATATGCTATTAAATCCTTTATCAAGCTCAATTTGTAGCTTTCTCCATTTCTAGATGACCTATAAAACATTTAAAATAATTGATTAAATCATCGTTAACAATTAAAATAATAAAATTTAATTAATTAATATCTTTATTTTGGTATAAAGTAGACAATAAATCAATAATAACTTATTCATATTGTTATTTAAATTTAATAAAAATTGTATTACCATTTAAATTAGCTTAAAAGTGATATGAAACCAGAATAAAGGTGTAGAATATCGCTTTCTGGATTATCTGGTAAAACAATCATAAACGAAACCATGCTAGATAAATCATTAATTACTATTTCATCAACATTTTTTCCATTAATTTGTTCTGGAAGATCAACTAAAATTGATAAGGCAGTTTTGAATGAAGATTCAGCTTATGAAATCAAGTTATGAAGAAGGGCAACTATTTAAAATTTGTAAAAAATTATTTAAAGATTTAGAATTTATTTATTACTTGAAGAATTCATGTAGTAATATTTAAATTGTAAGAGAGGACTTTCGATCATAGGGATGGTGATATAACAGAAAGCAACACAAGCCTATAAGAAACCAGTGATTTTCTTTTGCATTTTTTAAGAAGTGAACATGTTTTTGGCAGTAAATGTTAAATTTGAAACTTTATTTATGACATATTCAACTACTTCATTAATATGACCAAAACTAGCTCTTATTTCAGTGTATAAATTTAACATTTATTCTAAATTTCTACCAAAATCGATTTTTTCAAAAAATGACTTAAGTAAAACGAAAATCTATTTAGGATCTTCTTATTTTTTGTCTCCTTCATTTAAATTCTTTGCAACTATTTTTAATAGTAATTTAGTTAATATTTTCATGCTTTAATTTTGATAACATCTCTAGCTTTAAAATGCTCACAAATTTACTCATTTCCAATTCAAAATAATATTTTGGTTATTTTACCAATTAAATTATATTTAATAAAAATATATCAATATATTATTTTATTTTCTTAGTATAAGTTATTTTAAATAAATTATAAATTTTTTAATTTACTTTAAAGAATAGAGTGAACGGCTATGGGATCAGATAACTTCTAAATTTTTTCTCTTTCCATGAACATTCCAAGTACGTCTTTGCTGACATTATATTTTAGCTAAGGAGGGAAGAAAGAAATGAATTGTAGGAAAGGCTCAATAGTTAAAATTTCTCTAATATCGTCGCAAGTAGTTAATATTGATTTAATAAACTACTCTAATTTCAACAAAGTTTAGTTATTTTTATCATTTGATGTATCAACTTGTTAAAATAATTCATTAAATTTTTCAATTATGCTCTAGAATATCTTAGTCTTTTGATAGCCTTTAAAGCACTTGTTGATTAATTCTATGAATGACACTAGAATAGTTAAAAAGACATCTATTTTATTTACTTGTTTCAAATCAATCCAAACTAAATTGCATATTTCAATCTTTTTTTTATTTAAAAAAGTTTATTTAATATTTTTTTTATTAAAATTCAAAATATAAAATTTAAAAAAATATTTGGTAAACTTAAACTAAAAATATTTATGCTTTTTGTATTAAATTTTTCAACTTTAATCAATTTTTTTATTTTTTAAAATTTAAATATAAAAAGAATTTAAATATTTTATAAATTAATAAAATGCTTATTACTGGAGCTCCATTCATTTATTGGATACCACGAGATAATTTAGGCAAAAAGACTGTGTACATTTTAAATTTGTAGTCCATATGATAAGAAGAAATAATCAAAAAGATTTCACTTGAGTATTTAGCAATTAATTCAGGTGAGAAGGCTAAAACAATTTTAGATAAAATTTCAGAATGCTGATTACTACCCTAATAAATGGAAAATAACTCGCTGAATTCTTATTCACTGCAGTTTTCACTGTAAATTCTGAATGCTGTTGTAAGGAAAGGTTCAAATAGCCTTAAATATTCATCAGTTGAAAAACCAGATTAACCAAATTGGCCTATTTTCAATGATTAAAATAATTATTATCCTTAGTAATAAAAATAATTGCAAATTAATTTATTTACTCTATTTCATATAGTAAAAGAAATCATCTAACATTTGCAAAATGTGAGACTTTTCTTTAGGAAGCAATTCAGCTCCTATACGAAGAAGGAAAGTACTGTAATTGACTGAATTAATATAGTCACCAATACATCTACTCTGGAAACTTAGCTTAAACAAATTTTATTAGATCTTTTTATAGATAAAAAATATGTTAATAACCAGATAAGAATGAAATATATATTTATCAATTGGAGACAAACTCATTTACCTTTGTAGAATCAATAAAATAATAAACTGGCAATAAAGCTGCTTCTATGTATATTCTTGGGACTAGTTCTCTAATAGAGCTAACTTTTCTAAGCCAGTTTCTACAAATTTCTTAAGCACTTTCAGGGATGTTTGCACCAGAAATATCGAAGAAAGTTAAAGTTTTTAGCTTTTCAGAAGTGTACTAAGGGAAAGAAAGTTTTTTCATTCTTTAGAAAACAAATTTAGAGAAACTATCTAAAATATCCATAATGTAGACATATTTATAAGGAGCAAATCTTGGCTAGTCATTGTCTGCAAAAAGCTTAATAGCCTGAATTGTAATTTACAAAGTACCTACCTATCATGCAATTTTAAGAATATTTATTAAATTAAAGTCCAGAAATCAAAATTGTTTAAAGTAAATTTTATTTAAATGAAGCAGATTTTATTTACTTTGTCTTAGTCATTCCATTTCTTTCTCATTTTAGAATGCATTTCTATAAGATTTTCGATGTATGTTTTCATAGCAATTGTTTGCTTTAATTTTTTATTGAAAAAAAAAATTACTCTATTGTCTCGTCTAAGTTTAATAAATAATTTGATTTACCACTTAGAACTTTTGCTAATTGCTTGTTTTGTCTTATTCATATCTACTACCTTATTAAACTTACTTATTTTTTCTTTCCTCAACAACTAATGCATTACTTCCAAAAGGCTTTTATAAATTATCAAAAATTTTTTTAATTATTTTTATATTTTTTTGCAAATGTTTGTTTACATTATTGACTTGTCCATTAAGATTTCTGATATTTAAGTCAAATGTCTTTACATACTCTTTACGAATAATTTCCCAGTGCTAGTTTTCTTGCTCTTCGCTCTTAATAGCATCTTATTAGTCAACTGCACCATTCATTATAACTTTTCTTGCAAGAGGATCAGGTTATTCAGGCTTTTCAGCTTCTTCTTCTTAGTTTTTATTCTGTCATTTTAACAAATTAGTAAATTATTAATTAATATTTAGATATGCTAAAATCAATTTTTTGGAGGTAAAGTTCTAATTTCTTTTAAAAGAAAATCTAATTGATTTAAATTTTTACAGCCATTAAAGGGTTTTTGATAGGGATACGAGCCAAAGGATTGGCAGGCTTAGATTTCAAACGAGAAAGAGGATCAACAAATCCTCCTTCTGTTTTAATTACTACTTTTGTTTCAGCACCTGCTTTGTTTATTTAAGCGAGTAAGTGATTATTTTTAGCTTGCTTCATCTTAGAACGATCTTCTGTAAGAGGGTTCCTCGCTGTTTATTAGAATTTTTTACGACGATTCTTCTCTAAAAATTGATAATCTCTATCTTTGATTACTCTTTTAATAATTGTAAGAAGGACATTAAAAATAAAAGTAAGTAAGATAAAAGCATTCTTTTTGCTAATCTAGTCAAAGATAATAAATAATTGAAACCAAAAATTTACAATGGCTCAGCTGACATTTCTGAATATTTTATATTTTTTTCTGTAACTAATGCTTGATTGCTTGCTTGCTTGTGCACTTACCCTAAAATTTATTTAACTTATGGCAAATCTACTTTTTAATATAAAAGGCAAATCTGAGCTTATTGAATATTATTAATAAATATTTATAATTAATTATCAAATAATGCCAAAAATGATATTTTTTATTTATTTATTTCTTTTTTGATATGAAATGAGTTAAAAAATCAATCAAAAAATTCTTTTATTGGTATTCTAAAGATGTTTGATGATTTATTGATTGCATGTATTATTTATTATTTTCTTTTAGTTATCAAATCTAATCACATATCTTACAAGATTTTTTATCTTGAGATACAAAAAAAATATATTCCCTTAAAAATGTCATTTAATAAGATTTATCAGCTCTAATTTTCTAAATAAATAAGCAAATAAACAAAAGCAAACTAAAAACTAAACTTAGAAAAGGAATTCCATTGTTTAACCCACAATTTCAAATTGAATATTTCTGATAAATAAAAGTGAATTATCCCTCAATAATTAAGATAATAAAGTGTTTTCATTTATTTAATCATCTCTAAAATATTTCTTTTTTTGAATGTTATCGATTATAAAGATTCTTCAAGCTAGCATAAGTTATCATTAAATCAAACATTCAATATATGATATTGATATTAATTTAAATAAATATCCTGCTTTAATTCAAATAATTTAATTATTTTATGTTATTATTGAAAGTAATTATTAAATAATTTAAAGTCATATCAACATATCAAAATAAGCTTAATGTTTTCTTAAGTAAGTATTTTTAATATTAAAAAAATATATAAAAAATATTATGTTATTCTCTAAATTAAAAATTAAAGCATTGAAAGATATTATTAAAATATATAAATTCGTTTTAGGTTGCATTTATAATTTAAATCAGATTTATTCAATTTATTGATTGATAATAATTCAAAATAAAAATCTGAGTTAAATTCTAAAAATTTATTGATTTTTATGCTATTATCTAAATTAATAATTAAAATAATTGATAAAATGGTTATTTAATTAATTTATTATATTTTTTATAAAACTATTTTCTCATCACTTACCTTATTAAATTCATTTAAAAAAGAGAAAATAATTCATTACAAAAAATAACTACTTTTTAAAATATTTTCTCCAAAATTTAATTCAATTTAATTTTTTTATAATTTGTTAGATAGTTTAATCTAGTAAGCTTTACTCTCATTATAATTCATTTAATTAATATTGATTTAACACTTGTCAGAAATTTGTTTTTTCATCTATTCTTAAATTACTAAAAAAGTTTAGAAAAGGTAAATTGAAATTTTTATATAGATAGATAATAAATAGATAGTTAGCTTTAAAAATAGGAGATGACTAAAAAAATTAATGATACTTTAGCTTTTAAGCAGGTAGCATTGCTAATATTGATTTTTGTTGGACAGACGAATTGCTTTTCTTTACATTAGCCTACAATATTTTTGAAACAAAAATTAGATTCTAAAATAGATATAAATCCATATTTTCTTGATATATTCGAGAAATAGCAATAAAATAAAGAATATGTTTGCTCTTACTAGGAAGGGCCTTATTGTTCTTTACTTTCTAATGCTACTCATGACATTATTGAAGATAACTTTTACTCAAAAAATATGAGAAACTACTTAAAGTAATAGATGTATGAAGTACACAAATAAATTGAAAGCCATTAGATTAAATAGAAGGACTTTCTTCCTTCTTAGTATTATTTAGATAAGACTAGAGCTCTTTTAGATGAAGAATTATTATATAAGCCTGCAGAAAAAAATCATCCATATAAGCTGATAGCAGATTTCAATATACTCGAGGTAATATCATTTTTTTATATATTATATTATAAATAATGTCAAAACAATTATAAACTAAAAGTCTATTGGATCTAAATAAGATTAATAATTGAAAATAATTTATACGATTAATCTTAAATCAGGTGTGTAAATGGTATCTGCTAGTAAGCCATCGAATAGCGAATTTCTCTATCTTTAATTCACTGACTTTTATTTCTTTTACCCGTAAAATTTTTAATAACTTATTTAAATGACTAAATGAATGAAATATCAACTTAAATATTAATTGAAGTATCAAATAAAATGAATAATATAATTTTAATAACACTATAGGAAGAAATAATCAGTAAACACTTAACCATAATATTTAGATAGGTTGGACTAGTTGATTTCTGTTCCAAGTGATTCATATATTTTAACAAATGAGTAATTTGGAAAGATTGAATTTAACTTAAAAGTAAAAATAATTAGTTTTTATGCTAAAATAAATCCTGCTTACACAAAATATGATAAATTGAAAGCTTATATCAAATGCTACGATTTAATCAAGCAAAAAGAATTTTAATTTGATATGAATGAAATTCAAAACTAGTTTAAGTTATTTAAAATAGAATCTAATCACAAAATTAATGCTATCACATTCTCGCCTTATGTTATAATTGATAATATTGTATTCCAAATTGAAAGGTCAGATGTAATCGATACAAATTAATACCCTGCTATTGACACAAATAATAACTCTAGAGAAATAAAAGATATTATTGAATCCTTTGACAAGGAAGCTTATATTTATACTAATTGGAAGACTTCCAGTAAAGAGCTTTCAAATGGCAATCAGCCTAGAAAGGGAGTTAGAATAACAAAAGAAGAAAGAAAAAAGAAATAAAAAGAAACAATTTAAAAAATAAAAGAATAAATTCCAAACCAAATATAAGAAAAACTTTATAAAGAAGTTGAGTTTAAGAAATTATTTGATGAAGAAAAAATTGTTTAAGATTTACAAAAAATTTTAAACAAATTGAGTGATCAAAATATTATTTAATAGGAAAACATTTAAGATATAAAATAGAAATAAAAAATAAATCTAGATAAACCAAATAATAATGCAGACTAAAATAAAAAAGAAGAAGATTCAATCAATAATAAGAAGGATAATATAAAAACTTAAAACGATTTAAATAAAACAAAATATGAAAAAGTTAAAAAAAATTAAAAAACAAAAAATGAAAATTCAAATAAAATGAAAGAAGATAAGAAGGTTTTTGATGAAGATTCTATTGAATAGATGGTAAACGATTTGCTTAACGATAAAGGCTTAAAAAAATAAGTTTAACAAGAAATTTCTAAAATTTATGAAACTATGAGAAAACTTTCTCCTTCTATTTTAGGAAAGCTTACTGACGAGCAAATTGAAAAAAAAATTGAAGATGGAGGATATTAATCTTTACTATTATTAGCTATAGATGAATATTTAAATGAAACTGAAGAAAATGCTAAAGAAGCTATCAAGCAATCATAATAAGCTAAAAGCAGTCCTTCAGCATAATAAATTCAAGACAACCTTAGTTAAAAAAATTATTAAAAAGAAAATAGTAAAATCCAAAATAATCTTAGTCAAAAAAATGAAGAAAAAGATTAAACAGAAGGTAAAAAAGTCCAAGATAGTCTTAGTCAAAAAAATGAAGAAAAATATTAAACAGAAGGTAAAAAAGTCCAAGATAGTCTTAGTCAAAAAAATGAAAAAAAAGATTTTAAAGAAAATAATGAGGTTAAATAAGATAAAAAACAAGAAAATGTAAAAGCTGCGTGATTAAATTATAAGTGGTTAATTAATTTTATTTAGATGTAAAATTGCTACAAAATTCATAAAAATCATTCATTTTTGTTTTTCTTAATATTTATTTTTACATCAAATTTTATTAGAATAATTATAAAATATATTTGATACAAAATCATTCACTTAAATCATATTTAGTTTTAATTCTTAAATATTTAAATATGAATTTATTTATTATGCTTTAATTTTAAAAGAAATTATTTATTGAGTAAAATAAAATAATTAGTCTTTAAATTACAAGATTTTTTCATTTTATTTCATGATAAAATTACTTTTAAAAAATATAAAATTTAATAGACAAAAAATAAAATAAAAAATTTGCATTTAATAGTTAGTTCTAAGTCATAGAAAATATTAAAATCTAATCATCAAACTATTAAAGCTGGCTACATATTTCCTAAAAATAATCTACATGAATTTCTATAAACAATAAACATAAACCTTTTATTGTCTTATTTTAGATTTAGAAAAATATTCTAAAAGTATTTTAATGTTTGCTTTATTCAATAACTTTAATTATGAATGAAAAATCATGATAATATTAATATGTTTTATTTATTTATTTATTTATTTATTAACTTTGGAAATAAATATTGGCTTTAAAACTAAAAACTGATTAGATTTTTGTATATTAGATGATCAAATAAATAAAAATTTATCTCAAAAAAATAACAAAATCAATTAATAAAGAGGAAAGTATATTCCAAAAACTTTAAATATTTTAATATTATATAAAAACTTATTTTAAAAATGAATTTTTTACATTATCTATCGAGCTATTCAAAGTTAAAAAAAATTTTAATTATCAAAATGCATCAGTAAATAAATAAATTATTATATTACCAAATGCTTAATATAACTAAACATTTTATTAATGTAATAAATAGTAAAAAATCTTTAAACGCAAATATGTAAGCAAAAAATGTCTAATTATAGCATTATAAAAATTACTTTTGCTAAATAAACTAAAATATATTTTAATAATTTTAATTTTATATTTAAATATTCTTTTAACGCTTATATAAATTAGAAGAAAACCAAAAAACTATGAAATTTCTAAGAAATTTAATGTAGGTTTTATTTTTTTTGATCTTTACATTAGAATTTTTTATTTGGTTTCAAAGAAATATATCACTAAATTTAAATATCTATTATTCATTAATTTAAAAGTAATTTTATTTAAATAAAAATTGTAAAATAGATATTAGATGTCTATTGATCAGATGAAAACCATTTAAAAGGATTATTAACAAGAATTCTATTTAGAAAAATATACAATTTATTATTATAACAGCCAACTTTAGGCAATTATTTCCACTAATTAAAAGTATGTTTACTAGAAGTCTGTTTTATATTGTAAAAAAAACCCCAAATAAAAGATTACAGTTGATATTTAATATAAACATCAAATTTTTGTTGTGATTATTCAAAAATTCACAATTATCACCATTATTTGTTTTATTTAAATATTTGTTTATTGATTTAAATACAATAATTTTCCTTAATGTTTCTTAATATTAGACCTAAATCTGAGCTAAAATTTGTTAATATTACAAGTACTTTTTGCTACTTCCTAATTAACCACAAAAACTTCAAATTCATATTTATAAAAACTCCAGTAATCCAAGATTCTAATACAATAATTTCTTCGAATAGTTCCAATTATTAATCTCAAGCCTTAGCAAAAGTTCGTTAATATGATAAAGGTTTTAAGCTTAACCATAAACACTCATTTTGATTTTTTATAAAAGCTCCATTAATTAATTCTTTCTTTTATCTTGATTTTGATAAACTGTAAATTTAAATAATTTAGATAATGATACTTTTTCTATCAAAACCTAAAAATAGATTTTTTGTGCTAGTTGAAATTTAATTTTATTAAGCATGATTAAGTATAAATATAATTAGCTTTTTATTATAAGTAAAGTAATTAAAGATAGTCTATTATTTATCTTTCTTTTACAGATTCTGATATTGATTACTTAAATTAATGCTAATCATAATTATCGAATAGTATTTTACTTAATAAAATTTCAATTGAAAAACTCTAGTAATTTATTCTTGTACAAACAATCATTAAAATTATTTGAAATCCTTTTATCATTACATATATATATTTAAACACATCATTAACTATTTTAAAATTTAATAAACATAAAAAATAAATAATTTTATTGGTGTAGATATAAAAGCAATCAATCCATGTGTTTCAAATTTTTTTAAATATTCAAAAATTAATTTCCTTGTTTTTAGATATTTAATTTAAGAATAAGCGTATAATAAATAAATGTTGGCAAATTTATTTATTGTTATTTGTATTAAACTTTATTCAAATTAGATTTTTTTTGGGAAAAAATGTTCTATTACAAAAAATGTAATTAGATTAATATTTAAATAATTGATTAACATTTTGCTTATGTTCGAATTTTATAAAAGCATTACTTAACTTAAAATGGGTGTCAATAAATAGTCTTTTGTTTTTGACTTATTTGAAAAATTTACTTCAGATATGATCTAATAAGATTTAAAATTAAGGCTTAACTTTTCAACTTGTAAATTATGTAATTTATATCATAAAATTTGAATTTTACAGGTTATCATTAAATGATTTTTTATGAATAGTGACTGATTAATTTTCAATCATCTGTATGAATAAAATTTGTTTAAATTATAAGCACAGAAGGAGGGATAAATAAATAAATAAATGGAATGTTTATTTTAGAACCAAGTTTTACTAGTGTAAGTAAATAAAAAAGTATATCAAGTATTTATAATTTTTTATTGCACCTATTTATTATGCATGTGAAAACAAAATAGGCATCTTTTCAAATTTCAATTTTATTTGATAAAATTTAGTATATTATTCAGAGAGAAAAAACTATTTTTGCAATTATTTGCAGTGTATTTATTGTGTAACATAATAAATACTAGCTAATTGAAAACATTTTTCTAACTTATTTAAAATTATTTATTAGATATATTTGTAGCACAATATTTGCTATTTAAATGAAATAAATAAATTTTTATAAAGCTGAGTGAAAGATAGACATTTATTTTAAGATGAGATGTGAACAGTAATGAAAGCGAAGACAGGTATATAAATATAAATAATTACGAAAATTTCAAATATATTTAAATAGTTATAAAACATTTTTGATAATTTGTTATAAATAGTGAGAAAATGAGAGAATAAATGAGATGGTGGTGTGTGTGATAAGTAGATTTCATAAAAAATGTCTAATTATAGTATTAAAGCACGATATTGGTTTGTAAAAGAGCAAATTATTCTTGTCGTTTATCTGTTTGTTGGTTGCTTTTGCAAAGGATCTTATTTGAAGCGATTACTTACTATTCCTTCACTTGTACTATTATTATTATATTTTATCTGTATTTTTTTAAATCATATTGATCCTAATTAAAGATTTATTAATATAATAATAGCTGCAAAAGATATTAATTGTTTAGAATTTATTACTCTCAAATTAATTATTTTTTTTCTATGGGGATTCTATTGATTTTAATTTATTATTAGTATTCTAAAAAATATATTTAGTAATTGTTAGGTTTGTTTTTTAATTACTTGTGTAAATTTCAACGTATTTATATTTTTTAAGTGACTGTGTATCATTTATAATAATCAAATAAGCAAACGTGATGATCTATTAACACCAATTATAATATCTAGAAGAATTAGTAAGCATTTTTATAAAAAGTATTTTGTTAAATGTAAAATGAGATATCAGAAGTGGACAGTATTTATTGTAGTATTTTTAAAAATCATCCTATTCAAGAACTAGCTTCTATAGTTATTTGAGGCATTGAAGATTAAGAATTTTATGCACATTAAATTTAATTATTCTCTTCAGATTATTATTTTTTAGGGGAAGCAGTTTATTATGGTTATGTGGATTTATATAAAGTGCTTCTACCTCTTTGAAGAATATCAATTTAAGATTGGGGTAATACCTCACCTTTTTCAAGCTTTTGAATGGCGATTATTATTGCATCATCATCCTATTCTTATGGCTTATTGTCAATACAACATCCAATATGAATGGTTTGATTTCTCAGTCTATTCGAATTTACTGAAGTTGAAACAGATTCATTTGAAGTATTTTAAGATTTAACTTAAGCTAAGTAAATTCGAGGATTGTTAGCTAGGAGCTTAGCGTATTGCATGACAAATTTGTCATCTTCTAACTCAATTAGTTTATAGGTAGTGCTTCCCTCCTAAATTATAGAGCTCTTTGCTTCAAATTCTTTGAATATCTTAGAACAAGAGTTTAATGTAGTGACAGCAGTAGCAGCTGATTAAGGTGTTTGCACTTATTCATTTTATTCAATTTTTATGTAAAGACGCAATTAGTCTGATTTGGAAGCGATACGCATTTCCATGTGGTGTTTTATGGTAGAAACCTTACAAAGTTTATCGAAGATCATGGAAAATGTCTTTCCAGACTCAGTGACGATTTAAAATTACTTAGGAATCAAAGTGTTTGAGACATTAGCAGAAGCGCTACAACCCATATTGATTGATTTAAGTTATTTGCTGATTTATTTATTAGATTGTTAGTTGGTTTATAAGTGAGTTATTTACTAATTATTAATAAATTAATTAATATGTTTGATTTGCTTTTTTATGAGCTAAGAAGATTTTGGGTCTTTTCTTGATATTTTTGATTATTTAAAACTTTTTCAATTTTTTAATTATATTTGATATTATAAAGTTGGTTAGGATATCTTTGTACATAAGAAGCTGTTTGTCTGTCTTTGTTTCAGTTTATGAAAAAATTATTAATTAAATATATTAATTAATTAAATAGAAAATTTTGATTTGTGTCTGGTTATATTTTATTATGCCTAACTCTTCATCTTACTATGCAATTTTAATCAATGATTGATTAACAATTTGATGTATTTTAACTCAAATTTTCATAAAAAATTAATTAAATCTTCTATTAATAGTAAAAATAATCACTCCCACTCAAAACCCTCTTAATTATTCATTAATTTTTGCTCAGACATAATGTTAAGCTATTTGTGTACATAACTGATCTAATTAAAGCAAATAGAACCATTTACTAACAAAAAGTGAATTGATGATATTATTTTTTACCATAAACTTATTTGTTAATAGCTCATATCTGTGTTGATATAATCCTTTGAATTTCTGCTATTCTAGTAATTATTTATTTTCATTTTAAAAATAATTTTTAGGGTTTCATTTAAAAAAATAGATATAAAGTCTATTTTACCTTCCAAATCAATTAGAAAAATATTATTTTTAAAATTTTGCACATCAGCTATCTATTTTAAATTTAATTTCTAAACATCGTAGATTCATAATTCATCAGAAGTAAAAAGTTTCTTCAAATATATGAAGAATAAATTTCCAATTTTAATGAAATCTATTTTTCATTTTGCGTGAAAAAATAATAAAATATTTCATATCAAGACAAAGACTAAAACATCTTTACAAATATTTTATTTTAGTTATAGAATGCAATGCAAGCAATTATTGATGCTCACAATTACTCAAATTATTCTCTCGTTTTCCCACTTATCTTATTTAATCAAAATATATTTATGGTTAGAATAGGTGATTCATTTACTCTTTGATAGAATAATTTGAAAAAATATAATTAATTGATATTGTTGTTATTACATAAATATAAATAGATTTTTATTGTATGAGATTTACCACAATTTTAATAGTTTTAAATACAATAAATTTATTTTTATAAGTATATTAAAAAATAATTATTTTAAAAGATTAAATATCAAGGAATATAATTTTATTGGAGGTTTTATTATTTGGGAAATATTACTTAATTTGAGACAAAAGTATAATTATACTTAAAAAATGTCTAAATATTAAAAAGTAATAAAAAAATAAATTTAAACCTATTCAAAAATCAAAGCCAAAATTATAAAAAATTAGGATAGTAAATTATTACTTTATCATTAATTGATCAATTTTAATTAATTGTTAATTTCAATATTACCATGTAAATGTTAAAAGCATAAATTAAATAACCATATTTTATAGGTATTTGTTGTTATTAATAATATCTTTAATATTAAAAGAATCTATCATTTTAGCTTTAAAATATTTATTCATATAAATATTTTAAATTTATTTTTTTAAGTTGAAAATCAATTTAAAAGTTAAATTTTGCAGGAAACGTTTTTTATAAGAAAAGTTTTTATTGATGTTGTAATTAAAAAGTATTAAAATATGAGCCAAATATTAAATTTACTTAAATATCTGTTAACATGTAAATAATTATATCTTATATTTAGTCATTTTTTAGACAAATCAAATCTTGGCTTAACACATTTTATTTAAAAAAATATTTTGATTTAAAAATTCTATAAAATGATTAAATTTCATCTTATTATACGCTTACGAAATCCCTTGAAACATTATTATTAAATTGTAATTTAAATATTACTAAGTAAATGTTAAAAGTATAAATTAAATAACTATATTTTATAGGTATTTATTGTTATCTATAATATCTTTAACATTTTTAGAATTTTGATAAGCTTTAATATCTGTTTATATCAATATTGTAAATTATTTAATTTAAGTTGAAAATGAATTGAAAAGTTAAATTTTACATGTAACTTTTTTTATATGAAAAATTCTTGTTGATTTTATTATTCAATATTATTAAAAAATAAGCCAGATATTAAATTTTCTAAATGTTTATTAATATGTAAACAATTTAATTTTTTATTTAGTCATTTTAGGCAAATCCTGGCTTTACAAATTATATATAAAAAAATGTTTAAATTACTTTTATTTTATGATTTGAAAATTAGATAAATTGATTAATCTACTAATATGCTTACATTATCCTTTGAAACAATGATAATTAAATTATAATGTAATCTTTCAAATCAAAATATTTTTAAATATTAAATGACTGGTTAGTTATTTTTTTAATTTAGCTTTTAAATATCTAATTTTTTAAATAGAAAAGTGATAAATAGTATATTACTTAAAAATAGAAAATTAAAAATTAGATTTGTTGATACTAACAAAATAACAATTAATCTTTTTATAAAATAAATTTTTTTATCTATAAAATTGTAAATAATCAGCTTTTATTAATTAAATTAGATTTAATCTGATTTCTGATAAAATTGTAAGTTCTTTAAAGGTCAGAGGGTTTTGTTTGATCTATGTAATCAGTGAGTTATTTTTAATTATATACCTAAATAATCTATTTATCTTAAAATAAATTATTAATCATTTTAATTCTTTCTATTTCTTCTTCAGAATAATTTACTAAATTCTATTGTTCCAAGCAAACCAAAATTAGAGTGATATATAGATGCTTATAAAGTATAGCTGTTGGAAATGTCACTACTTATTTCAGCTGATGGTATTCTTTTAATTTTTTTTGATACTCTAAATCTAAATATACTTTCTTGCATAATTATTATTAGTATGTAAATAGGCTATTGAGTGTGAAATGATTGCCTAATGAACAAAATTCACTATCAGAATTTTTTATTTTTTCTACTAAAGTTGTTACAATTCTATCTATTGAGCTTCTATTCCTTCTTTAAATATGTCTAGCATAAAATTTGTTCCAACAAAAAGGTAAAAGAACGAGCTAACTATCATCTTAATCATCATTTTAAAGTAAATCTTATTTACAAACCTTTTAAATATAATCATTTAAATAGCTATTATTTGATAAAATTTTTTAAATGTTTTGTAAAACTTCTTTTAAAAATACTTTATTTTGCTGAATTTCCTAAATTCCAGTTATTATTATTTCTTTGATATTTTATTCATATTAATAATCGTTATTTATTTGTAGATTAAAGTAGTCTTCATAAACATTTTAGAATACATTTATTATAACACTCCCATCTAGGATTAGTTAGAGTGATAAATCTGTAAAGTCTTAACTTGCTAAAATTACAGCTGCATTTGTATTTTAACTTTTAAAGCTTTCAAATTAAGAAAATTAAAGATTGAAGCAATTCACTTACTAATCTAAAATCGAACGCTTGTCTGCTAATAACAAAAGAGAGTAAGTAAGAATATAAAAATCATAAGCTCTATACTCAGGAGAATATAAAAATTCCTCAACAAATCCAAAAGTAGATTTAACTTCATTTGCTTATTCAGGATGTTATTATTCTAATTATGAAATATACAAATATATTTGTTGTTTTAAATAAGGATTTGAATGCATTAGAAAGCTTTTATCCATCAATACAAAAAGATCCCTAAATGTTTTGTTTATTTTAAAATCTTTTTCAGTTTAATTCAAATTATTTCCAAAATTAAAAAATTTTGTGAAAAAAGATTCTAAAACATTTTTATCAAACATTTTTCTTTCTAAAAGGGCTATCAATAGAGGTAGATGTGTGACAAAAGACATAGAAAACGATTTGAAATGAACTCCTTTATTATTTATGAAATCAACAAAACCTATCGCCTTTTCAGTGTATTTTTTATATGCTTTAATAATAATTGATATAATTTAATTGGATAACTATTAATCTCCATTTAAAAGAAGAGATTTGTACATAGTTTCAAAAGAGCTAATTAATTATTTTTCTAGATTTTTGAAAAATAGAGTACTTAAAAGATTAGCCAAAATGTATTTTTGGTTTTCAAATTTATATTGCTCCATTTCTTTAGGTAAAAGTATAGAATTTACTGTAAACATAGTATATGATAACAAATATAAGGACTCTATGTATTATTCAGGGAATCTTTTAAGTAAATTTATAACCTAATTTGAAAACCTAAACATTTCAAGGCAAATTTGAGAAAATTAAATTATAATTTTAGAAAACTCTCTTCTATTTTTATTTCCAATATTCTACATAAAATGAGTAAAGACAGATATTGGAATGAGTATTTTAACTCCTAAAGTGTCAATTAAATGATTAAAGACATGTTGTAAGCATATGTATTTTGCTAGATTATCAATAAACGAAGGTAAAACTAAATTTATTCCATCTTTTTAATCGTTAGAGACTATTCTGATTGTAAATTCTATATACATGAAAAATCCTTTACTGGCTTAAAGACAGAAATCATCTTCAGCTTTCAGCAGAATATTAAATAATTTTCCTAAAAGAATGTCATTTTCTTCAGAAAAGTGCTCATAAAAAAGAAGAATATACTCATATATTGAAATATGATTATTCACATTTTTCTTTTCATTAAATTATCTATCCCAATTTGAAAGCAAATCATTTTTTTCTAAAACAACTAAAGAAATAGGTTTTGATAGTGGTTACATCAACAGTTTATGAATGAAGCAAATACTATTTGGAATTACCTCTATAATTTCGTTAATTTTAAGGATTATATTTTCAAGCAAAAAATTAACTCTACTGATCACTTTGTCATATTAATCCTCTTCATTTGCCTATTGGATCTATTAAGAAAGCATTAAATCGCTTAACTTGTCAAATATTATATAAAATTAGTCCAATAAAAATCTCTAGATTCCCTCGTAAAAAAGTTAAGACTCTTATTAATCATGTTAGTGTTGATGATCATGGTAGCCACTGTGATTTTAACAAAAGCACATTTTATTGCAAATATTATGATCCCCACAATAGCAGTAAAGAATTTCAGTATTTTAAACTTGAAATTTCTAAACACTGTGACCCTTGTGCTTCTAAACTTCAAAGCAATCCTCACAGATTGATAAATATATTTATCCTTTTTAGATTTCTTTTTTTTCTTTTTTCAGCTAGCTTATTAGAGGCGAACATTCTTCACATTAGTAATAAGTAGATCCTCTATTTAAAACTTTATTGCATGAATGTTATTTGGATACTTAATGGTTATTGGATATAAATTTGTTAATATCTTACTTTCCATTTGGATTATCAATTTGAATCGCTAAGCTGAAGAGCTTATCGAATTTTAATTTCATAGAAGTTAATTTAAAGTTTTAGCAATTAAAATATTCCTTCTCAAATGCCATCAGTAATTTTTTGTATCTTACTTCTAATGGAATTTTGTTTTAGAAATAAAGATAAGTTCCTGCTATAACAGCTATTCCTCCCAATGAAAAAAGCCCTATTTTTTAGTTATTATTCATTTGCTTAAAGATATTTTTTCTATTTGATAGAATACTGAATTTAGAAGAATTAATTTTTTGATAAAAACGTACTAAATAAAAAACATATTCTAGATACAATCAAATATTTATTTAAACAAACAATCCAAATTTTTATAATTAATTATTTAACTTAGAATTTGTTTATTTTTTTTTATTAATTAATATTAATTTAAAATTATTTTATAATTTATTATTTTTTAAATCATAAATATTCTATTCTAAAAATTAAAATAAATTAATATTTAAAAGAAATGGGAGATTATTTAAAAATAAGTTATTCTTTTTTAATATGCTTAAAAATAGCAAAATAATTATCTTTAATGCTATTGTAATTGTGAATAAATTATTTTAAATATTTTTTCATTTAAAAAAATAAATTAAAACCATTATGAAAAGAGTAAATTAAATAAATTAATTATTATATTTTGATGAGTTTTTTACGTAGAGTGAAAAAATAAATAATGTTACTTATTTTTTATCTTTGAAATAATATTTATTATTATTATTATTCAAGTTATTATGCAAACATGTGCCTGTATTTTGTTTATTTATGGCGAATAAATTATAAATTAAATTGAAACGAATGATTTTAATTTAGTTGTAGGAATGTTTGGTCAATATTTTTATTGGACTAAATAGTTAATTTTAGATTTGAAAAAGAGAGGGAAAAAAATCAGAAAAATCAGATAAAGCTTCTCTTTTTTTGCTTTAAGATTAGATAACAATTTTTTGATTTACAAAATAAGGTTTTTAAAAATGTGTTTTTTTTAAAAAATTGAATGGAAAAATGATGTAGTTTAGCTAGATTATGGATTAAAAATACTTTTAATTAAGACAGAATTATGGTTTAGTTTAAAATATTCAAATAGAATTAAGTTTTTTTATTTTTTTAGAGTAGATTTTTAAGTTTAACTCTTTCAAATATTTACATTTTTTTGCTAATTTTAACAAGAGTTTTTCTGGCTATAACGCAAAACTAATTTTAAAAATGTTCCTATTTATGCTCTCTAAAAACAGTGAATATTTAAAAATTTGTTAGTTTCTTTGATGGCAAAAGGAAAAAGTGTGCTAGAAAAATGTTATTAGGAAAATAAATATGTAGAAGAAAAAGCAAAAGAACGATAATCAAGGAGATAACAAAAGAAAAATTATAAGAAAAGAAGGAAGAAATAATAAAGTCAGAAAGTATTTTGAAAAGAACCTTATTATGCTTGCAAATAAATTTTGTTTTTCTTAATTTTTTTCAAATCAAAGGTGATAGATTTTAATAAATTATTGAGAAAAAAAGAAAGGAGAAAACACTAAAGAAGTATTTGAATATTATAAAAAGGAAAAATCTTAATATAAATATATAATACATGCAAAATATATATAGCTTTTTTAATTTTTAATATTATTGTTAAATCGGATAAGTTTTTTTATACACTTGTTCAACACTTTATCTCATTTTTTGGATTTCATTTTTACTATTTTGAGATTTCAAGTTATTGTTTTTTTTTCTGTCTGTCTTCTTACTCTTTTTTATTCCTCAATTTTGAGATTGGGTAAGTTTAGAGAGAGAGAGGAGTTGCTTAATAAAATAAATACAATACATTCTTAAAATTAGTGGATTTTATATAGATAGGTTGGGTCAAAATATGGAGGGATTAAGGAGGGTAGTGATTATTTATAAAGTTTTATTATATATAGAATGGTTATTGAAACATTTTTTAGGTGCCTTTTGTAAGTGTTATTTAATCTACAAAGGCAAAATCTTTCTCACATTTTAGAGAGGGCTCTCTTAAATTAGATTGTAGATGCGAAGTCCTTGGTAAAGATGAAACCATTTTGTAGAGCAGTTTCTACTGTGTTACACATACTGGTAATTCTAGTAACTGGGGAGGTAGTGTCTTTAATACCATTCCACCATTTTGTCAAGTTTTCATTACTTGCTTAATTTAAATCTGCAAAATTTTATTAATTTTTTGCATATTAAGTTTAAAATGGGTTATTGCTTCCGCCCATGAATTATTAATCAATAGGATAATAGCCATTCATTTAGAATGGGTAAGGCTAGTAAACGTTCCTGTTGCGCTAGTATCTTTATGAGTAGGTAGGATGCTAGATAAATTGGTTTCCAGCTAGTGGTATGCCTGCAATTTTGCTGATTTTGTTAAGGGAGAAGTAGGTAGTAAAGAAATTGTTAAATGAAGAGGATTAGTAAGGTGATTGGGACTGTTGCTAGTTAGAAGATGCAGAGTTGTTTAGGGGGGGAATACTAGAGTTGGTGAGGCAGTTTGTAGTTGTATTTAGGCTTTATTAAGAAGGTGATGATGAAGAAGATGAGCAAGTAGAAGATGTGCTATCTGTTAGGTTTCCACTCATAAATAAATTAGTATTGCTTTCACTCTTAATTGGCTGATTTTCAGAAGTCTGGAAGAATGCACGAACTTCGTTTTCGAGCTTTCCTTGAACACATAAAATAGAGTTGTTAATGTCAATTCCAACTTTATCTAGGAATTCGAAGAGTTCTTTTTTCATTTCTTATTTCTTGACACTCTTATTTCCTAGATTATTCCAAAGGGTCTTTCCCTTACGTAAGTCGTGGGCTATCATAGCAATTTCTACGTTATTTTTCATTTTAGGTTAGGTTGCTATGATAACTAAATGCTCGTAGTAGTGAGGGTTATCGTAAGGATACATGTGTTCCTTGAGATACTCAGTGTATACGTAATCTCTTTTAGCAATCTCCAAAGCGACTCTGGCAATATTTGTTGCATCATCCAAACCACAGTGCTTCACCCCTTCAAAGGTTAATCCAACACAAGACAACATATGATCGATATTTGTAGGCTTTTCTGATATTTTAACAGGGAATATACGACGAAGATCGATGAATTCTTTAAAAACAGGTTTTACTGGAATGCCTTTGAAGGTAGTTTCTTTACGAAGGAAATTACGAATATCAGAGTCGCAGTCATTTAAAACTGAAACTTTTTGCAATCCATCCTTGATGTACTTCTCCAAGAAGCGATCTACTTCTTTCAAGACTTCAGGAAGAGTAGGAGCAGAATCAACTTGTTCTTATGTTATTCCAGTGAGCTTAGTGCAGAAAGGTGTTAGAATAGGATACTAAGTAGGACGAACAAATGAATGGAAACGATCTATGATTTCTTTTTTACGAAGGTCAATAACAACGATGGGAAATTCAATGATTTCTTGAATTTTAAGACGCTTTTCTTCATCGCAGGTGCATTCAAAGTCAATTACGAAAAGGTAATCTAGAGAAACTTCGCTTTCACAACACATGTCATCTTTGTGCTTGATCTTATATTTTTCGCTTGTTTTATGGCATGAGAAGCAGTGAGCACGATCAGGATGACGACAGCCACAATTTCTGACGCAGAACATAGGCATGTCTGGCATCAAGAACATGGGAAGAATATGTTAATGCATTTTATGATGGATTCAGTATAGAAATTAGAATTCTTTTTAAACTTAATTTTATAGAGTCCTCTTTATTTTAAATATTTTAATGTTTGCTATAACAAAACAAATATTGACTTTTCAATGTCTTTCTAAAGTTTTTTTTTGAGTCAGTGATTAAAGGCTTTTATTATCTAATAGACCTAATACTTGCTAATAAAAGAAAAGATGGGGGGTAGTTTTTTTAAGATTTGGAGGTTGTCTAGAATTTTAAATTTTAGAAGGATTTGTTTGCTTTTTATGTTTTTTAGCAATAAATTATATTTTTTTTTATTATTTATAAAAGATTGGCTTACTAGTTTCTTCTTGTTTATTTGCTTTCTATGCTATAATTATTATTACTACTACTTGATTATTTATTTGGTGAAATGAATCAAAGAATTTTGTTTATTCTTTTCTATTTTCAAGAAAAATTTATATTTACAAATTTCGATATTGATTTTTCTTAATTTCTACTTGGAGAAGATGGAGAAAAGCACTTCAATAAAAATATGTTTTTATCGTCTGCCTGTCTAAGCTTATTTTTTTAGCTTTAAAATGTCGTTTAGAAATAGAAATTCTTTTGTTTTGATTAATTTAGATGAAATTTTATTCTTTAGATATTGTGATTTTGTTGATTAATCCAGATGGAGAAAAAATTGTAAAGTGGTTTGAGTAAATCTTCTTGGTTGAAGATGAAAGACTTTATTTGTAATCCTTTATTAAATTTTTTATTTATTAATTTATTAATTTTTTTTTCTTTTTCTGGTTTATATAAATTCGCAAATTCTTTTTTGACTGAAGCACCACCCTCACTCTAAGAATTTAGATAGAAGCAAGAAGGATGAATTAATTAATTAAGTCAATTTTTCATAAATAAGCCTTTGTTTGCTGTGAAAATAAAGCGATTATCACAGAAAGTTTGCGAATAGATTTGATTTCAAGAATCTAAATCATTGAAAAATGAATTAAGCAAGATCTTAGAAATAATTTACCTACTTATAGGTTATTTGATTCGATATTGTTATTTAGATTGATAAATATATTAATTAAGCGATCGCAGAGCATTGGAAATTTGATCAAACAATCAAAAAATTTGTGGGAAATGTAAATTTATGTTTTACGAAACTTCTTAAATAATATTTGAAAGCAGCCCCCAAAAAAAAATACAAATTATTGAAAGAATGACATTCTCTCATCAGACAATTTTGAAATTTACGTATTAATTAACTAACTTGAAATTGTTAGCTGTTTTAGTTATCATTTGGTGTTTGAGCTGATGATATTTAACTTAGCTAATTTTTTGCATCTTCTAAAGTGTTTGCCTCTTATTTTCTTAACTCTCTAGAGGTAGAAATTTCTAAGCTTTTCTATCAAAACTCATAAAGCCAAATAAACAAATTTGCTTCTGATCAATTAAATTGCGCAAGTATCTGTCCTAGGTTATTTTGATACTATGTTTATTTGCAAGATCTCTATAGAAATTTCTATCAATAAAGAAATTTAGTATTAGTTTGTTTGTTTTTCTATTTCATCTACTTGCTTTTCCTTAATTTGTTTGTTTATTTTGAACCTTCTCATCTCTGACGATTTACTTTGAGTATAATCTTACAAGTAGATCTATTAATAGTAAACTAAGAAAAAAGCAAGTAAATAACTTTCAATTCATTTTTAATAATAACCTCTTCTATTTTACCAAAAAATTTACTACTTTACAATCAAACACTATTTTCAAATTTAAAAAAAACCTCTTTCTTAATTTGAATTATTTTTTTCACCATGAATATACTTATTACTTCTATCGTCACTATTATCTTTCTTTTTCTTTGAATTTTCCTCAAATTTTCTCTCTTTTAGAATCATCACACAAAAAAACCAATCTTTGTTTGTTTGTTGGTTTGTTTATTCAGCAATAATAATATTCCTTCATGTAATTATTTTCATTAATCTAATTTTTTTGTTAAATATCCTAATTCAGACTTCTTCCACACTTTAATCTCCATAAATACTTTTTTTTTTCTTCAAAACATTTTTATTTGCTGAAACTTTCCGCCATTTTGTAGTTCATTTTTAGCCTGTAAAATGACATAGTAATTTAGCATTTAAATTCTTAATTTTAACTTGGAGAAGATTTTATCTGGATAATAAAATCTAATCTATTGATTTACCCTAAATTTTACTCACTCATTTGTGATATAAAAGTGGAATATTTCAAATCTTTGTTTTTAAATGAAAATATTCCCATTATTCTTTTAAATTGGCTGTCTATTTATAGATCTGAAAATCAAATAAAAGTTCAAAACTTATTCTTAAAATTTTATTAGAACAACGATAAATGACTTATTCATATTATCTTAGAGATTTTGTCAGAGAAGCTTAGACTTTTTTGTTTTAAAATTGAGTTTTACATTTTGCTGCTTTACTTTATACAATTTTTCACCTAAGTAAGTATTTTTGTTTCGAAAGTAATATTTAAGAAATTTCTAAAACTCAAAAATAACTATAAAAATATGAATATTTTTTTAGACATAAATATTTTTTATTTTTTATCCTTGCATGTAAATGTCAAACAAATCAATTTCCATTCTTTATCTACTTTATATGACATTTTATAAAAGTAAGAAGCAAGAATTTTCTATTTTTTAAGAAAGACTAAAATCTATCTTAATAAAATCAAGCTAAGTTAGAATTAATGTGTAATGCAAGTTAATCTGATATATCCTTATCTAATATAAAAAGCTTAGTTATAATCAAATTCTAAGTAGGATATTTCTATTTACAATCAAAAATGATTGTTTATTTTCAATTTAAAAAACATTTTAAGATAATTACTCTCCTAAACATTATACAGCACGAATAAGCTGATATTTTATGTATATTTGAAGGGGTTTTTATTACTTTATGATAAAATATGTACATTTTTTTTGCATAAAAAGATTAATACATTTCATATCTTGATATTAAAATATATATTTACTCTAGTTTAGTTGTAAATATGTAAACAGTTCTTACTAAAAAGCTTGTTTTTTGACCTAGCGATTCTAATTTTCGAAAAAGTTAAACATGTAGAACAAGTTTTTAAGCATATACTTCGCTTTTGTTTATAATCTGACACTGACATAAAATGAAATTTTAAAAAGTGGGTTATAATAATTATTAGCATTAAGAGAAAAAAGGATATTCTTATTAAAAAATTTCTAGAAACTTCAAATTAAAAAGATTGGCAATCAATTAATTTTTTTTGTATCAAATTTATAGTTTTGATAAGATACGTCTTTAAGATTCTAAATATTTGATAATTATGTATTAAAAATTAATAGCAAACTGAGCCAAAATCTTTTCATCCATCTTAATTTTTATACTTTACTTTTAGAAGTACCTTGATTTGAAGTTCTACTTGGATTTAAGGGAGGTACTAGCCAAAATTTACTTCATGGAATTCCAATAAATTTAAAAAATAAGTGTAGATAATAAATTTTATAATTGATAATATCTAAAAGTTAAAATATACAAATAAACAATAGATTTTGAAGTAGAAATTATAATTTAAAGATATGTTACTAACTGGATATTCTAAAATAAACACACTCATTTTCTGTTATAAAAACATTAAAAAAGATAGAAATAGCCTAAAATAAAAAATTTTGATACTTGAAATAATAGAAATTTTTAGAAAATTCTAAAGATAAAAACAATAGAAACGGAAATAAAAAGTAAATAAATAAATAAACTAAGAAAACTAATTGATCTAAATTTGTTATTATTTGTTTTTATTTTAATGAATTAGATTATGTGGCCTTATTGAATAAAAATGCATGCAGTAAGTATGTATACATATTAAATAAAAAGGTCCTTTTAATCAAACGTTTTTGATATCAATATTATATTCAGGATCATATTTACTGTCTTTAAAGACTTCGTCTTTGAATTTATCTCTGTCACTGTCTTTAACAATTAAAGGATTACCAAGATTCCAGTTATCCAAATCAGCCATTCTCCAAACTCCAAAATTAAATTTACCAAGCCATTCCATATAGTTTTCTAATTTATAATCACTCTTAAATTGAGGAGGTAGTCTCATTTAGGTTTCAAATAGAGCTATGTGTTCCCAAGTATATAAATTATCATCAACCTAATTTATTAAAATTAAAATTAAAAATTTGTGAAGGAATTTCAATCTATAATTTCAAAAATTAATTTCCATTATTTTTAATACTAAATGAGTCAACCATTTATGGTTTTTAAATCAAAAAGATTCTCATTAAATCTTCTTAAATAAAACCTAAAACCATAATAATATTTGCAGGGAAATATAAATTTTATTTTCTCTTTTAAACTAAATAAAATAATCTGAATTTTAAGAAACGTATTCTCAAAGTAGTAATCAGATTCAAACAAGAACCACTTCATCTGAAAAAACTAAAAATAAAATATTGGCTTAAATTTTTACTTCAATTGGACTTCCATCAGGACGAATAATTCTGATTCTATAGGGATTTTTTAAATAAAGTAATACTCTCATGATAACTTTTTTGTAATCGTCATAAATAGTTTTATTTTTTTCAGGATTTATAAATTCTTCAGGATTGCTTAAATATCTTGGGGTGTAAACAACTAAACCCATATCATCAATATCCTTCCACATATGATAATCATTTTAACTTAAATTCTTACTTCTGTCAATACTTAATCCTCTAACCATAACCATATCTCCTAAATAAGTTTCTAATTTTAATTAAAATATGTTAAATTTAAAGAGTAACAGACTATCTCTCAGAAAATTCTAAAAAAATTATAAAACAAATTTCAAAAAAATTTGTTTATTTGAACATAATTGATAGCATCTAATATTAATATTCAATTACCTTAAGTAATGGGTTCTCCACGGATACCATTATTGTCTTGATAAAGTTCTAACTTATATCCTTAATTTTTTAACTCCTTAACTCTTTCTATCAACTTTTTAGCAAATCCTGCTTCTAAATATTCATTCAAGAATTCTTCATCCAAATCTACTATTGAGTGAAGAGTACCTAAGTAGATTTTCTTTAAGTGGTCAATAACCATGTACTTGGGAATTCTCTACTCTGCAAAAATTCTTTCAGGCATGTATGCTGCTTTGGTTTTTGGCATTTTAAGCATACCGTATAATCTGAAAGGGATATCACATTCCTTGTTAACATTTGCTTGTAGTAACTTATGTTGCTTGCTAAGTTCTTCAAACTCAATTTCATCTTGAAGCTATTAATCTCTCATTTGTTCAGCTAGCTCATCTGATATTTTATCGCTTGAAGCGTTTTAATAAGGATCCACGCTTTAAGCCTATTAAGTGCTAGGCTTTTACTAAAGTATTTCGCTTTCTTTTAATTACAATTATTGTGCTTATTGCTACTATTGAAGATCCTTTAGTTTTTATTCCTATTCTTCTTTCATCTTTTCTAAACCCTTCTTTAAAAAAGAAATATTGAAAGAAGGCTTCATGAAAAGAGTTGCTGAAGACTGCATCAACATTTTAGGAACTAATAAATTAAGAGCTTTCATTTTGCCTAATTTTAATATTTGAAAAAAGTTGAAGATGTTTGTTTATTGAGGATATGAAAACTAATTTCTTTTAAGAAATTAACTTAGTATTAAAAATCTATTAATCTTCTATTTTTAAAAGTGAAAACTACCTCTATTAAAAGATATTTTTTGGTAATCTAGAAAGTGTAAGAATTTATCAATCTTTTAGAAATTCTATCATTCTTTATAAATTTTTCTTTGTACTTCCTAAATCTTACTCAATTATGATAAATCGATCAAATTATTTTTTCTAAATATAAATTTTGAATTTGTTATTCATCACTTTCTACACTTCTTATCTAATAATTATGATAATGAATCTTTATTGGCATTTACTTTTCATATTCTTAAAAAGTGTAAAATATATAAAACAATAATTGGTTTTTTATCGATTCTAAAGTTATATTAGAAGCTGAACAACAAGTTAAATGTTGTTTTAAGAGGAAAAAACATTATTAGAGTCTATTAAATTTAACGATTAATTATAATAAATTCAATTTTACATTTAACAAATTTATTTGAATCATTAGAAATAAATAATATTTTAAGATAAAGCACTGAAAAAATTAGTTATCAAGTTATTTTATTTATTTAGAAGATTAAATTGTTATGAATATTAAAAATGTTTAATTGGAAATGATTATAAAATTTTTTAAAAGGAATTAAATGAAAAGATAAAACTATTTTTGGCTATAATTAATCAGTAAAAATTGATATAAAAAGAATACAGCTTCAAAAAAGATCAATAATTTGATTAATTTTCCCTTTTATGATGAGTATTTTTATTAGGTGATGATCTATATTTCTAAATTAGTTTTATCTAAAGAATATTTTTACTTTTTAGGAGTTTAAAACTTACATAATTTATAAAAACTAAACAAATATGACTTAAAATGATAATTATTCAAATTAGTAACAGGAAAATAGTTATAAATACATTTAAAAAAAGGAAATTTAATATCAAATATTTTTATAAATCAAACAAAAATTTAAAAATTATCTTAAAAATGTTAAATAAAGTTAAGAAATAGTTTTTTCATAAGTAACAAATTTGTTAAAATAAATATAGTCATATTATATTAATAAGAAGAATGTAAGAAAATATTCTATCCTTTTTTAAATATTATTTCTTAAATTATAAGGTTAAATAAATTTTTTTCATTTATTAATAATTAAAATATATTAGTCGGAAATAATTTATATTTTAGAGTAGTTTAGTAATATCAAATTTCTAACTAGTATTACCATTTCTTAACTAAAAATTAATTTGATGATTGATTGATATTGTTTATTTATTTGAAACGATTGATAAAGAATATTTCATTTAAGATAAATAATAATTTTAGTTATTGAACAATGAAAATCATAACAAAAAATTAAGATTACAAAAATATTTTTAAATGACATTTCAAATTACATTTCTAAAAATTTTAAATAGCCTAAAATAAAGTTTATAACAAAATAAAATGAAAAAAAAATGAATAAAAAAAAGCGGGAAATATTTGATTACTTTGTTTTAACTGTTAAATTTGAAATTTACCATTCATTATTTATTTAATAAACTAATCAAAGCATTAATAAAATTTAATAAAATTTTGAATTCTAAAGAGTTTTTAGCTAGATTAATTAGCTTTTTTCTATTGAAAATTCAAAAAATTAATTAAAGGTAAAATGAAACAATGAAAGGGGAAAAAGAATAATCAATTGATTTGTTTCAAACTATGATAAATATAATGATATCAATTCAACTAAATAAGATGTCATTTTATTTGGATTTTTTATTATACTTTTATAAATTCAATTCAATATTTATTATAATTATTTGGGATTCTTTAAAATTTGAAATTTTGTTTGAGTGAAAGCCAATTATAGAGAAAAAAGTGAATAAGATATAGTGATAAATACAAATAAAAGCAAATCACAAATTTATTAATCATTCACTCATTCAAAAAATTAAAAAATCAAAAAATTAATAAGCATTTTATTTATTGTTCTCAGCTAAAAAGGGACCAATTAATTTAACATTTTAAATAAAGAAAATAAATACATTTAACTTATAGTAATTATAGTTTAGAATTATGAACGATAGCGATCTATACTAAGATAGCAGCTAAGATGGATCATCAAGAAAGGAGGATCAAAATAATAAAAATCCACTTTTTGATGAAATCTAAGCAGACGATGCAGCAGATTTTGATTTGGACTCAAATAATCAATCTAAAAGTGCTTAGAAAAATTACGATTTAGAAGATTCTCCCTAAGGTCCTGCACTAGATCAAATTAGTCCTAACAAGGAGCAATATAGTGACCAATAGGAGTTAGATGAAGTTAATCAAGTCCAAGAAAAGTCTGTAGAAAAAAATGATAACTTCGAAAGTAGTGATTTCAAAAAGTATCTTAATAATGATGAAGATGAAAATTATAAATATTTTGATGAGTAGCAAGAAGAAGAAGAGGAAAGACAAAATGAAAGTTCATAAAGAGATCAGGTAAGAGAAGAAAATTTATAATACTAGCAAAAGAACAGTCTTTTTGATGATTTGTAAGGAGAAGGCGATTTTGATATCAATTAAAGCTCATCAAGAAAAGATACATAAAATAGCGAAAGACTTTACTCTTAAGGAGAAGATGATTTTGTTTAACAAAACGCTTAAAAGGTTCAATAAGAGCATGAGAGTATATTTTATAAGCAAAGAAACCAAGATAATGATTAGTAAATTCATGAGTAAGAGTAAAAACTAGAAGAAGAAATTGTAGCTTTTAACTAAGAAGAAAACATTGATAATAAAAATAATGAATAGAATGATGCTAGTGAGTAAACCAAATAAGATGAAGAGGGAGACAATTAATAAAATGAAATTGAAAAAACTAATCTTGAACTGTAAGCTTAATAATAAATTGATCAAGAAGATAATTAACATTTAATGAAGCTTTTAAGTCCTTCTGAAGAAAATGTTGAAGCTTAACATAAAAATTCAAACTCATTAGAAGAAAATTTCTAGCAAAATATTTAATAGGATTAGTAAGTTGAGGATGAAAATATCAACCAGGAAAATGAAGAAGAAATGAGTACCTAAAAATAAAATTAGGAAGAAGCTGACGAATAAGGATAATTTGAAAACAATTCAAGTTTTTAATAAAATAAAAGTATTAACCAAGTTTAGGAAGAAAACTAAACTCCCATCAAAGAAAAAGAAGAAAGCGTTTAAAAAGAAATTTAAGTTGATTAATAACAAGACAGTGAATAAGAGGAAGAACCTTCAGGATAACAACTATAGGAGGACCCATCACAATAACAGCAATATGAAGAACCCTCACAATAACAATAATAAGAAGAACTATTACAATAACTATAATAGGAAGAACTATCAGAATAACAATAATAGGAAGGTAGTGTGGATTCAAAAATCAATAATTCTAATTTTAAGGAAATCTCTAATCAAGAAGAAGAAAGTTTAAAAGAACAATAAATACAAGATGAAGTAGATTAGCAAGATGATGAGAAACATAGCGAGTAAAACTAACTTGATTAGGATTAGGAAAACAAAGAAGAAATTATCTAATAAGAGTAGAGAAAGTAAGATTAAGAAAATGAATAATAAAATGAAGCTTAATGTTAATAAGAAGAATAATAAAGTTTCAAGCATGAAGATTATCCTAGTGAATTAAAATAATCTATGAATGACAGCGAATTATACAGAAATAGCAGCTTTGAAAATTCATAATTTAATTAATATCAAAAGGAAAACTTGCAAAATTAGGATTAGGAGTAGCACTCACCTAAGATAGGATCATCAAGTGTTTTGAATAATTATAAACTCGAAGATTCTCCTTCAAGACCTTCTGCAGCTGGAGATTCTAGAAAATAATCTGACAACTATGAGCAAGATTTATATTATAAGGATCATATTTAAGAATTACATAATTAGCAAGAATATAAAAGTGAGTATTAGCCTTCACCTCAAAAAGAAGATTATGATGATCTTGAATCAGATGGATTCGATGCTCTTAAAGCAAATGCAAATGATCAAAATAATCAATCTTCTCATTAATATGGAATTTAAGTCCATCTTGAAGTAAAAAATAAAATAAAATTTGAATTAGTGTTTTATATTTAAATTATTTTAATATTAGAAATCATCTGCACCATAATAGGTTGACGATAATAATCTTGAAAGTAATTTGTTAAATCCTATTGAGAAGAAATAATAAATTATGAGCTTGGGTGATAGCGCCTTAAAAGATATTTTAAACGAAATAAAAACATTCAAATAAGAGAAATAGCAAAAAGACCCAGAGGAAATGGTAATGAGACTTAGCACTTTATTGTAAGAGTTAGAAGGTTAAAATTTAAACAACTCTTTAAAACTTTCTTAAAACTAAATTCCTAACGATTCTTAGATAGAAAAAGAATTCGAATAAAAGATTTAAGCCAGTCTTTAAAAAGAAAGCATCCAAATTCAAGAAACATAGATAGCAGATGCTAAAAATAATGCTGTTTCTGAGTTTAATTAGCAAGAAAGTAAAGCTGCTATGGAAGAATTACAAAAAGAAAAAGAAATCTTAACTAAAGAAAAAGAAGAAATAAATCAATTAAAAGAAGAATTCAGCAAATAATAAGATGATTTCAACAAGTCAAAAGAAGATGTTGAAAAATTAAAAAGTGAATTAGAATTAAAAGCTGAAAATTTGAATTTAATTTCAATGTAATTCGAAGAAAGAGAAAAAGAGCTTGAGGAAATATAAACCACACTGTTACAACAAAAAGAAGAGTTAAGTTAAAAGCGCAAGTAATATGAACAAATTTAAGATAAGTTAGAAATATTAGAGCAAAAAGAACAACATGTTAAAGAAAGAGAAGAATCTTTAGCTTAATAAATTGAATTCCTTAAAGAAAAAGACATTTATATTAATGACAGAGAGCAAGAACTATTAGTAATTATTTTTTTATTCTAATTTTCTTTTTTAATTATGAATTTTATATTAAGAATAAATAAGAATCTTATATTTTAATATTAGGATAAAGAAAAGGAATTAGAATAATTGTAGGAAGTACAGAAAGAGAAAGAAAAATATTTAGAGAATTTAATCAATGAGTAAAATGATAAGTTGACACTTTTAGAGTAATAATTAAGTGAACAGCAAGCTAAAGAAAAGCTTTTAGAATAATTGCTTTAAGAAAATGATGGTAAATAAAAGGAATTAGATTAGCTAGTAAGCTAATAAACAGAAAAAGAATAGGTTTTGTAATAACTGATGGAATAGTAGAAATAAAGAGAAAATGAGTTCGAGTAACTAATCAATGAATAAAAATAGAAAGAATTAGAACTTGAATAGCTATTCGGTGAATAATCAAAGATTAAAAATCAACTAGAGTAGCAATTAGCTTAATAAATAGAAAAAGAATAAGAACTTGAATAGTTAATAAACGAAGCTTAGTCTAAAAACCAAGTTGCTTTTTCAGAAGAACAAGAAATGGTTCTAACCACACCAAAGAAGGAAGAAAGACAAGAAAGAAATGTTTAAGAAGCTAGAAACGAAGATTTTAATATAGAAAATGATGAAAATGAAGACGAGTTAGAATTACGTTTGAAAAAAGAGGTTGAAGATCTTTAACAATAGCTTTAAATTAGTGCTTAGAAAAACCACGAATCAGCTAAGAAAATCATAGATCTCGAAAAAGCTGTAGAAAATTACAAAATGATTGAAAGAGATGAAAAGAATTTTGAAGAAATCTTTAGGTAAAACAAAAAACTTGAAGATAAAATTAAATCATATGAATTGGAATACTCAGCCAGAAAGAACTAAATTGACCATTAGGAACAGACTATTGCTAAATTGCACTCATAGCTTGTTTAGGCTGATGCAGATCTTTAAAAATATATTGAAGAAAAGCGCTAACTCAATGACAAATTTGAAGCTCTAAAATATGAAAAGGAAGAAGAAATAAAAAGACTTAAGTAAGAGAATGAAGTTGAAAAAATGAGTAAGAGCCAAACTAAATTAATCGAAAGCGAAAGTATTGCCTTTGAATAATTTGTGGCTGATTATAAAGACACTATTAACATGCTTAATAATAAATGTGAAGAATAAGAAACTCAAGTAAACTTAAATCTGTTTATTTACTTAAATCATTAATAAACTTACTTATTGAATATATTATATCAAATTATTATTATTATTTAATAGATACAAAATTTAACAAAACAAAATAATACTCTCGTTACTTCGTTTAGAGAAATTAAGTCAAACATAACTTCTTATGTAATTATTTTTACCTAATATTTAAAAATATTTTTCAAATGATAATTTAATTATTTTTTTCATGTGAAATGAGTGGTTTTTATTTATATAATTTAGTAAGAAGAGCTTGATAATAGAGAGCAAGTTATTTAAAAGTAGTCTTAGGATATGGTTGAATTGTAAAAGAGCTGTAATCAATACAAACAATTAGCTAAGAAATTGGAAGATCAGTTAAAAGAGTTATCTATTTAATCTTAAGAATAAGTTGGCTCACTTTAATTTGAATTAGAAAAAAATAATATATTGTTAGAATAAAAGAATAAAGATGTTCATGCTAAAAACTAGGAGATTTAAAGTTTGTATGAAAAAATTTCATTGATTGAAAAATAAAATTTATAAAAATAAGAAGATTTAAATGTTGCCATTCAAGAGGAGCAAAATTAAAGAAAAGAAATTCAAACAGAACTAGAACAATTAGTTGATAAGTATAACTAAGATGTCTAAGAGTTATAAAAGGTCATGGATTAATAATAGGAGGAATTTACTCAAATTTAATAGCAATTGTAAGAATCAAGTTTGAGCCAATAAAAAGATAACTTAAACTTAAAAGAATAGTTAGATCATATCAAATAATAATTAGATTCAAAGAATGCAGAAATTGATTCTAAGCAAGAAGAGCTTTAGAATCTTGAAGATATGTTACAAAAAATTGAAAATGATTTAAAATAACAAAAGCATGAATCTGAATTCTAACTTTAAAAATAAGAAGATGATAATAGCTTGCACGTTGCCAAACTTTAAAAGATAATAGATGATAAACAAGAAGAAATTAACTAACTACAATAAAATTAACAAGATAGCAGTTTGAAATCTTAAGAAGAATTGAAAATTTTGAAGATTAAATTAGAAAATTTGGTTTCCGAGTTGAATAGTGCAAATGAGTAATTAGTTGAGATGGATAAAGAATTATAATTTAAGGATGAATAACTTAAATTAACAGAGAAAGAATATTAATTAAATCTTAATTTATTACAAAATAAGCTAAATGAATTACACACTCAAAAAAAATAAAAAGAAGAGCTGCTATAAGAATAAGAAGAGAGATATAGCCAAGAAATAACTCAATTATAAAATATAATTGATTAATAATAAGAGGATCTTGTAGCATTGTAATAGAATTTATTGGGAAGCTCAAAAATATAAGAAGATAACAACAAAGCTTTAACTGCTGAGTTATCTCAGGCAAAGGCTGAAATTGAAAAAATGAACAATTAAATTTAAACTTAAAAATAAGATTTGGAAAAGGCTCACTAGTAATTTGAGGATAGCGAAAAATAACATTAATAGAAATTAAAGTCTGCTGAAGTTAAATTGCATGACATAGAGGCTAAGTATTAAGAATTGCAAAACTCTATTTAAGTTGACTAAGAAAAATATAGTTAGGATATTCAAGAGCTTTAGAATATCATTGAAACTTAATAGCAAGATATTAACTTAATGGAGTAAAATATGACAAAGTTGAAAAATGAATTAGACAGAAAGGTCAAGGATTTGGATGTTAAAAATATTGAAATTCAAGCGAGAGACAGTGATTTAGAAAGTGCTTATGCTCAAATTGATAAAATAGATATTTAGTATCAACATAAGCTCAATGAATATGAAGCTAAATAGCAAGAGCTTGCAAATAATAATCATCATCTAGAAGAAAAGTTAATTGAGCTAGAAGAGAAATATAATAAAGATGTTTCTGAACTTTAAAAAGTTATTGAGTAGTAATAATAAGACTTAAACAATTTGGAACAAGAATTATACAATCAAGGAAGCCAAAATGAAGAAACTAGTAATCTTAGGGTTGAATTAGAAAAGATTTCTATTCAATTAGATGAAAGAAACAGCGAAATATTAATAAAGAATAAGGAATTAGATAGCATGTATGAATAAATAGATAAGATTGAAAGATCATATCAACAAAAGCTCAGAGATCAAGAAACCAAAATATAAGAGCTACAAAAATACAAAAAAGAGTATGATTAGAAATTGCTTGAGCAAGATAATAAAAATAGCCAAGACATAGCTGATTTAAAGAATATTATTGAGTAGTAATAAGAGGATATGAATAATATGTAAAAAGACTTATTTGAAAATACTAAGCAGCAAGAAGAAAATAACAACTTAAGATTTGAGTTGGAAAGAAAGAATATTCAACTTAATAGTGACATCATCTAAAAAAACAAAGAGTTAGATTAATTACATGAATAAATAAATAAGATTGAAAAGTAGAATCAATAAAAGCTGAGAGATCAAGAACTTAAATTGTAGGATTTACAAAACTAAAAGAAAGATTTTGAGTTAAAATTAATGGAGCAGGAAGACAAGAACAATTAATACATCACAGAGTTGCAGAAAATCATTGAGCAATAATAGGAAGATTTAAATAAAATGGAGCAATGTTTATATGAAAACAATGGATCTTAAGATGAAATCAATAATTTAAGAGCTGAAATATAGAAGTAATAAAATAAACTGGATCAAAAAAGCAATGAAATTCATCAAAAAGATAAGGAATTAGAAGATTTGTTCTAACAAATGCAAGAATTAGAGAGATAATACCAAGAAAAACTCAATGAAACAGAGTCTAAAGTTTAGGAATTGCAAAACTAAAATAATGAAATAGTAGGAAGATTTGATGAGTCAGAACAAAAGAGCAATTTCCATATTTCTGAGTTGTAGAAAATCATTGATTAATAATAGGAAATGATAGGCAGAATGGACTAAGATATGTTTGATACCTCTAGATAACAAGAAGAGAACAATAGTTTAAGAATGGAATTAGAGAGAAAAACTCTTCAGTTAGAATAAAGAAATGCAGAGATTTTATCTAAGAATAAAGAGCTAGAAAGCAAATATGATTAACTCGATAAAATAGAGAGACAATATTAGCAAAAGCTAAGAGATTTTGAGCTTAAGCAGTAAGATTTGTAAAATTAAAAGAAAGAACTTGAATTAAGACTACTTGAATAAGAAGAAAATGGAGGCAGCTTAGATAAGATACAAAGGGAATTTGAAATGCAAAAGAAAGAGTTAGAGAATATCCTTGATAAATAACAAATAGAAATCGAGGAACTAAATGATAAACTGATCAGACAAAGAGAAGACTATGAGTACTAGCTTGCTTAATCCAATAACAGAATCCAATCCATCGAGCTTGATCATAAAACTGAAATTAAGAAATTAATGAAATTACAAGAAGAACTCCGTCTTCAAAACAGAGATATGGAAACTAAATACGAGAGACTAAAAGAAGACCACAAGAATATCCAAAATAGCTCCTTCAACAATTCCTTTGATGCAAATAACAAAGTAAATTTAAAATTAATTTTGAACTAAGCTTTAATATAATATTTATAAATAACTTTTTAAAATAAAAAAGCTTGGAACCCCCAACAAAAGAGTCTCAGATTTACCACCTAGATAACTCATGCCAAGTGGCACAATTACAGGAACTTCTTAATAATATGGTGTTAGATAGTCAAAAGACCTTACAGCTGCTCCTGGCTCAATTAGCGGATCAAATTAATAACCTGCTTACACTTCTCCTGTTTCAATGAGATTAAACTCATAAGAGGACTAAAAGTCTAGGTATTGAATTTTTGTTTAATAGTAGTTTTAATAAACTTTTTATATGAATAGATATAGCTAGAATTCTCCTCAATAGCCTCATCAAGCTGTATCTAGCACAGCCTTTAATAATCATAGCAATGTTATTCTGGATTAAGCTTATATGAAGTGCATTGAACGCTCAAAGAATCTCCTTAGTAAGAATGAAACTATATTAAACAACTTGAAAGCAACTAATTCTGTTGAAAGACCACTTAAGTATTAATATTCACCTTCTTAACAAATGAATAACAATAACAGTTTCACTAACTTACATAACTCAGGCAACTTAAATAACCTACCTTCTAATGGTATCCCTGCTAGTTAGGTTGGTAACAGTAACTATCCTTCTTCTCAATAGCAAAGAAATTCTTCTCTTGTAAATCAAAGTTCATCTCACTCCACACCTAAGGGACCACAATACATCAAAAAGCTTGACAATCGCCCACCTTTCTTATAGCTCCCAGGTGGACAATAATAGTTGTAATAACAATAAATCCAAGGATAACAATAACATCCAGTTCATTAACAATAATCTTCTGTACAAAACTTCTCTCAGATAAGAACAATTAGTAACTCAACAACCCAATAGCCTAAACGTCCTCCCATTATTGAAGTATTATTTTTTTTAACTTTATTGTATAATCAAAATTAATAAATAATATTAATTTTTAAAAAAGCAATAGAGAAACAGAACTTCCTCAATTGATTAGAGCTAAAATAACTTATATTTGTAATAATAATAGTAAATGCAATCTATCTAGTAACAATAATTATAGCAATAGTAGCAACAGTAAGATCTTATTAATAACTAAAATCGTAGCAAGTCATCTAATTCAAATAATTATCCTTAATTATAGTAATAACAACAATAATAACTTCTCTAGTAATAATAGCAATAAAGCTTGATTAAAAAGTAGAATACTTAACCTACTACTGGTAACACTATTTAAAGTTAAGTTATGCCTAAATATGAAGGTGAGCGTTTAGGTAATCTAAGACATGGAAGAGGAAGATGTTACTATCCAAATGGAGAACTCTATGAAGGAGAGTGGAAGAGTGACAAGGTAATTAACTTACTTTTAATTCAATCATCTGAAAAAAAAAAATCTTTTTTTTCATTACTTATTTATTCTCAATACAAAAATTTAGTTTCTGTTTTTTTGAAGTTTATTTTTTGCTTATTTGAGAGAATTTTTGAAAAATTTATTTTAGATTCAATTAAATTTTATTTTATATTTAAAAAGCGTCATGGATATGGTATTTTGAGAGATTAAAATGGGGAGATTTATAACGGAGATTGGGAATTTGATCTTTATCATGGATAAGGAAGACTGAGAAATAAATTTTGTGAGCCCTTAAATAAGGAATTTGATTTTAGAAATTTTGAAAACTTGAGAAATTATTGGAGCAGTTACTCAGGTGAATTCAAAAACCATTCATTACACGGTTTGGGAACCCTGATACTGTCAAACGGTGAAAAATTCTTAGGGTCTTTTGCCGGTGGTAAAGTTCATGGTGAAGGTACTTTCTATAGATCAAACGGAGAAATAGAAGTAGGTTTTTGGTAAAATAATAAATTTATTGGAAAGTTATGATTTAAAAAAAAATAAATTAGATGTATAAAATAAATAGTTTAAATATAATTAAAAACATTATTAAATATATAAATTAATGTATGTATGAATTAATGAATCAATGTATACTAAACGTTATTTATTTATTTATGTCAAACTTTTGCTAAATTAATTAATTTTGATTTTATTCATATAAGCTTCATTATAAATTATTCAAAATATATATTTTAGATTTCCATAATTTTTAGATGCATAAAATAAATAGTTTAAATATAATTAAAAACATTATTAAACATATAAATTAATTTATGAATGAATAAATGAATCAATGTATACTAATATATATAGTTATGTCAAACTTTTGCTAAATCAATTAATTTTGATTTTATTCAGATAAGCTTCATTATAAATTATTCAAAATATATATTTTAGATTTCCATAA